>VZTI01000468.1:669730-762663 GCA_013397865.1 Struthidea cinerea
TTTTTTAATTCGTTTTCATCAGATTTGATTTCATTTGTATGGTAATGTATTATGTATGGAAAACTAATAAAAACTCTAAATAGTGAAGTATTTGAATGTCATGTTGGGTCTCCAATGCAGTCCATTTGGTTTTATTTAACAACTAGCAGTAGGTGCTTTCTTTTTTGTTCACAAGTATATGAGCAAGTCAGCATGAACAGTGAGTCCATAGTGAGAAATCACTTTGTTTTCCTGTCTCATTTGTTACACTCCTTGCTCCTGTGTTGTCTCCAGTCACTTACGGATAGTTTGTATGCTTCTTGATACATCTACTTGTTGCAATTAAGGCATTATATTCTTGAAATTTAAAAATAATTTTCCAAAACTCTACAAATATTTGGAGCTCTCTTAAAATTAAAAATTTTCGAGTAACCAGTCTTGTAGGAAAAAAGAAAAAAAGGGAATGCTTTTTCCCTATGAAATTTGGTAACCCTGATAGTATTCTGTAAAGAAAAGCAGAGAAATGGATTCTATTACTTGAATGTCCAGTGCATCATAGGTTTGCTTTCTTGTTTCCTTCTGTAGTTTCTGTGGTTGCAGGATTCTCCAAGATGAATAATTTGTTATACATAACTGTTTTGTAATCACCCTTAGGTTTTATCTTTAATTCTGGTACAGAACTAATTTTTTTTTGTCTTAGTTCAGGTGTCCTGAGAATTATTTTTGGGTATATAAAAAATGAAGGTGCATAACTAGTGATGAGTGCTCAGTTAAGTATAGATAAGGCCTAAAAACTTGAAGTCCTTTGAACTCTTTAAAACTTGCTGATCTAAAATGCCATGTTGTAACATGGAATATTTTTGGAAAGACTCTCCAGAATTGTTTAAATGGGGTAGGTTTTTTTCCTTCCCCCTAGTGAAGTGATCCAGATTTCTTCAAGAATTTTATCATTACTTATTTGTGGTAAAGGATGAGTTCTGTGCCTTCTGTTCCAATATGATTTCATGGAAAACTTGGAAAGTAATGTTTTCTTTTTTCGAAGAGAGCTTAGTAGTCCGTGTAGATAAAGTTAAATCTTATTTCACAGATGTAAAGATCTGTTGAATACTATGAACCACAGTCCAACTAGAATCAGATAGTGATGTGGCCCTAAGCACTTTACTGTCTAAAAAGTAAGCAATGAAATAAATTGGATGTAACTGATAAATACGTTTAGATGTCTTAAATTTTTATGTGAGGTTTTTACAGGGACCAAAACCCCGCATTTTTTATTCTTCACATTGACAGAAGACCAATGTGATTTTTCCCCTTAGGGTGGTCTACAAGCTTTTAGCATCACAAAGTGAAGGCATCAGGGTGCAAGCTCTGAAAGTGATTGGATATTTCTTAAAGCATCTTTCTCCAAAGTAAGTACTGATTTGGGTCTTAAACTAAACCTCCCAAGAAAGGAAGGACTAAAGGTAGGTTGTGACTCATACATTCTGTATGATGTTATTTTGTGTGTAAATTATTGGGTGTATATACACACATTTGTGTGTCAAGGGAGAAGAGCTATATTGGAGGTTAATCACTACATAGGCTTCAGGAGTTGTTCTTCAACTACCCCTCAGTCTATTTGTCATGAATATATTTTTGCTATGGTGGAATTGCTTGTTTTCGGCAGCTAGTGTCCAGGCATTATCACTTCCTTATCGAGCTGATTTAATTGTTACTTGCGGTGTGACTTCCTGCTTTTCAAAGTGGCCCTTTTCCAGTGAAATCAATAGCAAGAATTAGACTCGTGAGATGGAACCCCATATTACTGAGAGCTAGGTTTAGTATGTCTCAAGTTGACTGTGATAGTAGACAACTATTGAGATTGCTGTCCATGGTTGCATTTTTGAGTGAAATGAGGGCAAAAGTGTCATTTCCTAAGTGTTTATCAAGAGATCCCTAAGGCTGTGTTTCAGCTTTTTGGGCCCACGGGTGAGTGGACCTCATTTATGGAAGAAAGGTGGCTGCCTTCAGGGAATGATTTGTCCTTTCAGAATCTGAACACTTCCCCTTTTCCTTCACCAAAAGTGAAAGACTTAAGGAGCAAACAAGAAAAATACCTTACCAGTGATTTTGTACTTCTTGAGGCACATGTTTTAAACTTTTTTCCCCCTAAGGCAAATTGAATGCATTAAGTTTATTTTATCTTTCTCTACCATTTTAGGAGAAAAGCTGAAGTCATGCTTGGACACGGATTGTTCTCTTTGTTGGCTGAAAGGCTGATGCTTCAGACAAGCTTATTCACCATGACCACATACAATGTCCTGTTTGAGGTAGTAATACACTGTAGTTAGAATCCAATCTTTCTAATTACTTGTAAGACATTGTTAGAAAATTGCTTACATATTTGTGCTGATATGTTCCAGATGACATGAAACCTTAGTGTGATGCAGCTGAATGCTGCTTTTTTTTTCCTCCCAAAGCTTATTGCTTAGGATTTAACCCCTCCTTAACTTGGTTATGCTCATTATCAACAATTCTAGATAATGAGTAACCTGTATGTCTCAAGCAGACGCTCATGTAGATGTGGAATTTTATTATAGCAATGATCTTGCCTTAGGATAATTGCTTTGGTTAGATTCACATTTATCTCAGTGTATTTTAGATAACAGTATGCACTTAAGAGAGAAACAAAAAAAAAAAGTAGTTTATAGAGTACAGAGTTTTAGGAACAGGATGAAATAAATTATCAATAAAGTTAGTTAGTGCGGACTTTTTGGGATGAGTTTTAGAATGATGGTGATTGTGCTGTATCCAACTATTTTTCAGTAAGCTGTCTTCTGTACATTGATATGGCATCTTCTTCTTTCTTGCCAGATTCTGACTGAACAGATTTGCACTCAAGTAATACATAAACAACATCCTGACCCAGATTCAACGGTGAAGATACAAAATCCTCGTAAGAATGATACACTTTTTTAAGTACTACCTGAAGAAAAGTTTGCTCTAAAAAAACCCCATCAATGAAAAAGCTTGTCAATTACATCTACCAGTCTTCTAATCTCAGCTTTACATTTTTTTTCACACTAAAAGGCAGATAACTTGTATTTAGTTGGAGTTATGTACAAAGTATGTCTCTATAGCTTTTTGAAGGTCATTTTATGTGTCTAAATGTGTATGTAGTTCATAATTCACCTTTTTTGGCTGTGCAGTCATGTTATGAAATGGTTTTTCAAGACTTGCATGCACAGGATACTTTGATTTAATGTATGTTAAGGTTCCAGCAAAATTCTGAATGCGTTATTTATTGGTGTCAGACTAAATTGCCTGAAATATGGAAACAGCTTTCATCTTAAATTACGGTCAGTATGACAGTGCTAGATGGAAAATTGGAGAAACATATCTGCTCACTGTTTTGGTTAGCTTACTTTTTTGGAAATACCTTGATATGAAACTTTAGATGTCTTTTGAACTTAGAGAAAATACTGATCTCCTTTCCTGAATTATATGCATTATTAATGTGCTCTGTATATAATACAATGGACTTCTGGTAGCTTTGGGAGTTAACTTTTTTTCTGGAGAAATAACAGATTTTTCACTTTCGTAGCTGCTTTGTCATTAAATGTGTAGGTCACAGTTGTGGGATTGCTTCAGGTAGAAAGTGGGGGAAGAGAAAGGAAAGCAAAGCAGATATGGGAGAAAGAAATCTGGTTGCATTATTCTATTTGCCTTTTGGTATATCTGTATGAAGCAAGAGGTGTGAGCAGGTTTCTGTTGCTTTCTCCTAAGATTTTTGAAGTTGGCAGTCAGTGCTGCAGTCAGTGTAGACTATATGGAGACTGAGTTGAGTCTGAAATTATGTAGGTCTAGTAGGAAGAGTGACTTCTAGAGTACCATTTTTAGATCAGTACTATTATCAAATAAGGAATTTCTCTTTAAAGAAGTTGTACAAGATGAACTGCAACTATCACAGTCACTGTGTTCAAATTGCATCCTAATTCATTTACAGAGGGGACTTCTTTTAAAGTAACAGTCACTGCCCCACTGCTTCAACAAGTGCGATGTACCCTCAGTTTTGATCTCCAAAAAATACAGAAAACACTGTGGTCACAAGAGACAAAATTTTGTGCTGGGAAGGTTTTTTTAAAACAGAAACTGATAAGTTTAATTGGAAGTTGGTCACATTCTTAGAAAACTTGGTATTATCAAGGTAGAGCAAAATCTGTGCATTTTTCTCATATATTGATTTTTTGAAGGATGTTTTTTTATGTGAACCTCATGTAAAAACGGTTCTGACAGCTTGTCAATTGTCACGCAGTAGTATGTGTGTTGCTTAAACATGATAATTTGATGAATTCCGTTTTCTTCAGCTGTAGAGGCCTGCAAATCCCCCTGATGGGTGACTGTGTTTGAGAACTACTAGAAGAAGGGATTTGTTTTAGTCAAACCTTCTTCTCCAATAGAGATGTGCCTTTTCTCAATATAAAACTTCTTTATGTGGTGTCACTTTTCTTGTACAAACACTATTGAAAGAGGCCTTGTGTTTTATGCTGTGCTTAGTCCTAATATTTTGTTACTCATGAACTGTTTTACAGAGATTTTGAAGGTTATTGCAGTCCTGATCCGTAATTCTCCACAGTGTCCAGAAACTCTGGAGATCCGGCGAGCCTTCCTCTCGGATATGATTAAACTTTTTAATAACAGCAGAGAAAACAGGAGGTAAGATGGCTTGCTCTATGCGCAAGTATACAAAATAAGTAACAAGGTATCCTGGTAAATTAAACTCTTGAGACAGATACAGCTTCATTGCTGTTTCAGCAAATTCTCAACTCCAGCAAAGTCTTCAGTATGAAAAATTAGAGAAGCTTGCGTGTAGCAATTTTTTTAAGCGTGTCGAGTTCTTGACTCAGGTATTGTACTTATTTCTAAGATATATTTTAATATATGATTTAACGGCATGTGTGTATTTTGCAGGAGTTTGTTGCAGTGCTCTGTCTGGCAGGAGTGGATGCTGTCCCTTTGTTGTTTTAATCCAAAGACTTCTGAGGAGCAGAAGATTACTGAGATGGTGTACACCATATTTCGGATTTTGCTGTACCATGCAATAAAATATGAGTGGGGTGGCTGGCGTGTGTGGGTGGACACACTGTCAATCACACATTCAAAGGTGAGTGTTTGAAATGGTTTGGAAGTTTTGTTATGTTCTGTAATTAGATTTAGAACCTTTAAGTGCTGTATCTTACAGTGAGATAATCTAGAAGTGAAGGTCAGTAATTAAATGAAAGCCCTGTGTTTTTACCTGTTACTGTGCATAACTTTGAAATATGACAATTAAATGTTAATTTTGTTGTTTTAACACAAATATTTTTTGTTGTTGTTCAAATCAGTTTATCCTGGTACCAAAAATGAGATTAATCAAATTTCAGGAGCATTTCTGAAAAATTTTAGTGCTGGTTTTGCTTTTTAGTAGCAGCAGGAACACAAGGTGGCGCACCATAGCTATTCATAAACAAAAATACCTTTTAGTAACATCAAAAGGCTGTAAAACAAATGAGTAAAAAGCAAAGAAATCCGAGTTAGGGCAGATGCTTCAGCTGTTAAACTGTCATGGAATATAGGGTGAGAGTGCAGATCCTTGCAGTATGAATGAGACTATTACCCTTTGTTATCGTTCTGTTTGAATTTTGTTGTTGTTACAACCAGAGTTACATCATAAAAGTTATTAGTGGTTCTCTGAACAAGGCACAAAAGGTATTTTATACTGCCTTATTCTGCACAAAGGAGTGAGGCCAACGTGGGCCTCAGAATTATTCTGGTTATCAGAATATTTACTTAAAATGAATTAAATTATAAATTACCTGTTTCTGAATGTGTGCAACTTGGCAGTGTGAAAAGGACGTCTGTGAATCCAAAAGCTCACTTCATGATACTAAGGAATTTTTGGCATTTCTGAGGTCTTTGATTTTGCATGAATTTTTTCCTCAGAAAAGGTCAGTCTCTGCAGACAGCAAGAACCCTGTTATTTTGCAGCTCTGTTTATTGCATTCAGAGGTCGATGGTGGATTCTTGTGCTACGGGGATACAATTGTAGAAATCTTTGTAATAAAAGTGGGTGTAATAACTTTATTAAACAGTCACTTAGCTAAGTGGAATTCCAGTGCAAAGTGCCCAGGACCACATTTTAACCCTTATAGAGATCACATTTTAGGTGTTGGACCATTCTTAATATTCTTTTTTGTCGGCTCTGCAGTCTTCAGAAACCAGTTTCCTCCTTTTCCCCAAGATGCACAGGGCAGGGGTGGATTGTACAATGGCAAGCTGTAGCCAGAATAAAGATCCCTAATGTACTTTTATATAAAAGTGGCATAATTTAGCATTTGTGTGATTGCTGGGAATCACTGGGACCTGTCCCTGGGGAAAGGTGGAGAGGTGAATGAAGGAAGACCACCTTACTAGCTCTTACAGAGAGCTTTGGTGTCTTGAATTTAGAAATTAGCCAGCACATTATCTTATAATCTATAGTTCTGTTCTTAGAGTCTTTTTGTAAGATAATGTAACGTCAGAAATCTCATTTAAACATCATCTGTGTCAAAAAGGTTATATGGATTTTTGGTCATTCTCTTCAGTGACTTACTGTGGCTAATCAATGATCTAGAGCTCCTAGAGAAAAAAACCCAGGAATTTATTGGGGTGCCATGGAGAAATATCAAGAACAAAACCCCACAGTTTTACAAAAGACCAAAAAACCCCATAGATATAGATAATGTGGGTTTGGTTTATTTATTTGTATTTTAAGGGCTGTATATTTTTGTGCAATTCCATAGTGAATGAGAAGATGACCCTCTTCATTCTGTGTTTCTCATTTCTAGTTCCTGGCATGCTGCCACAGGGAGGTGTCCTTGGTTGTAGGAGTAACTCCCTGTAGGTTTTCCCAAGTCTAACTTTGTTGACTTTCTGGTCAATATATAAGATCTGTTTGTTCTTCCAGCCGACTTCAGAGGGATTTGAATGATGGCAAGGTTGGAAGTGTGTGAGTGTGGGCAGAGTGTGGTGGTGGAGTACTGAAGGACTCATAAAGGAGTTCAGTTTGTTTGGACATCAGTACTAATACTAGTTCCAGCAGCCTAAATGAGAATGTTTAAACAGAAAAAGCAGCCAGAAACTAACTTGACAATGTTGATATGAATGATGATGCCATTACCAAGATCCTAAAATTTCACCTATATTATGCCATTTCCATTTGAACTTTTTTGGTAAATAATACATACAATTCATGCAACTAGCCGTATAAGACTAGGTGATACTTCAGAGCTGCCTGTTAATTACATAAACATAAAGTATGATAAATCACAAAAAAAGCTCTTGAAAATGTCCTTATAAATAGATAATTATAATGAATTTTTTAATCCTGTTAATTTTACTTAACTTTAAATAGTCTTGTATCCTGTTATACCACTATTGAGATTCATAGAGATTCACACATAACCTGGTCTAGGCATAATTCAGTGGGCAAATTGTTCGATGCTAAGTGCATCTCAGATGTTTTTGATTTCTAGCGTGCTTTCAGAGTAATGTGGGAATTATGGGAACAAAAATATTTCCTTAACATTGCTAAGAGAATAACCAATTTGGGTTTTTCCTATTTCATCTCTAATTGTATTGGGTTACTGCTTATTTTTCCTTTTTACAACCCTCTGAGCTGTTGGTGCCACTAATTTATAACACCATTCTATGATAAAGAACTAGTACATAAAGGACCAGTGTTACAGAATTGGATAGGTTTTGCAGAGCTACACATCAAGATACATGCAGCTGCTATAAAAAGCCAGAGAAACTCAATTGCAATTTTATTGTCCAGTTTGATAGATTTCCTGCCACCTTTGTAGCAGGGAAGCTGTTTGTCACTGTAGCCCTCTCCTCCAACAGCTGCACAGCATTTTGTAAGCAGCAGTGGCTTTTCCAGCATAATTGCACTGCACTGGCTTCCTTGCACTCAGAATTTAGAAGGTGTGTAGGTGTGTGCAACCTTTTTAAAGCCAAATTTCTTAGTATTACTCATGTATTTTGTTAATTTCTGTATTTTTTGATGCTTTCCAGATATTAAACTGTTGTGTACAAAGGTGTTTAATCTGTTGCTTCTAGTTCAATGAAAATATTAATGGAAAAATTAAATCACAGCTCCAGTTTGTTCTGACTGGCCAGTGTTGAATTTCTGGAAACATCTAAGAACTTCTGTTTTTTAAACATTGCAACCATGCTGACTACGCCTTAGATTTTATCTGTCTAGTCCTGTTACTTTTTACAAAGGACCAATGATTTGGGGGTTAATAGTAGGAAACAAGTAAAGAATGGTGGACAACTTCCCTTTTTAACCTTTCAGCTTCTCCAAGTTTTAAAAGAATATAATTATTTATACAGTCTAATACACTCCTAAATGATCTGAATGTTTTAAACTACTGGGAACACTAACATCTGCTTATTTCAGGCCCTTAAATATATGTTACTACTTAAAAGTTGATTCATGTTGCCTTTCTGTTAAAGAAAATATAATCAGGTGAATAATGATTTTTATTTTTAGTTTTTAGTAGCTCAAGAAATTTTCAGTGGGTAAGACTCAGAGATTTTAATATGTGTAAGCTGCAGTTCTGTTGCTGTTTAAGTGGAAAAATTTTGTTCACTGATCTGAATGAGAAGTATAATCCTAAAATGTTAGTAGTGGGACCCTAAAGTACAGTGTATTTCTAACTAATTGTCAGTTTTCAGTCTAAAGAAGTACAGTTGTTATAAACACTGAGTGCTAAGTAAATTTGTATATTCTTTCATGCCCTGCTCGTTTAATTTAAGAGGGGGAAAAAAACCCCGGAGCATTTATGTGTGCCGTGTTTGCCAGGTTTTCATCACTGTCTAATGAGGGAAAACTGGCAAAAGCTGCAAAGATTAGGTGGTGGAGGAGTTAATATACGGTGGCAATTAAAAAACTAATTTGCAGAGAAGTGAACGTGGCTCAGTAGTTTTAGGAGGTAGAGGCTGTTGGAATCTGAAGTCCAAATCCTGCTGGCATTCAGGAGTTCCTTAGGACAGTTTTGTTGGGTTTTTTTCCCTCTCATGAAGGCAGGAGAGTCCCCCACAGCAGAGATCTTCAACTCCAGGGAATTTTGAAGGCTTCAGGTATTCTTCAATCCTCTGAAAAGTGTATGTGCATTGCCCTCAGGGGAAGCAGAGGTACCTGGCCCAGAGGGTCATTGTACCACTGCAGGTTTTTGGTTTCCACTTGTGCCATGCCCGATATGTCAATGAAGCAAAGCTGGGAGCAGGCTTGAAATTATTAAATATTACGTTCATTCTTAGGGTGTAAATAGTTATTTTTAATAAATTTTACTTACTCTACATAGAAATGATTCTCAGGGTGTCACTTGAGTTATGGGGAGCAGAAGGAGCTTGGAGACTGGAATGTGCAGCCTCCTTTAGAGCTGTGCACCCTCCAAGATACGTTGTGATGATGTAGTCCCTCACCTTTATGAGGTGTTTCCTTGTTACAGCTTCTTTTGTAGTAGGTGTGTGGGAAGGCTTTTCGAACCAATGCCTCCAGGGAGAAGAATATTTTCATAGTTTAGCAGGCAGAGATGTGCACCAGTGATGGGCTCTTACAGCGTGTGTGGTTTATGGGGAGCTCCTCCATCTCATTATTCACTTGGTTTGAGGGATTGCAGTGTCATGAATAAAGCTGCAGGATGCTAGAATTTGAGTAATCCAAACTGAAAGAAATGGGGATAGAATAGAAAGGAGCAAGGTAAACTGAGAATTTATAAAGCAGGCAAAAAGCTTTATAAAGCTGCAGAGAAGCCTTAAAAGAAGAGTGTAATAGACATTTGCTACTTAGTGTCAGAGCTCTCAAAAAGAAGAATTACAGAAACATTAGCAGTGGAGAGAGCTGGTGCATAAAGAGGCAAGTAGCTCTGAAAATAGTCTTCGTAAGTAAAGAAGACTTGAGGAGAGAAAGGATTCTTATCTGTATGACTCAGTATAAAAGTCACTGGAAGATGGGACCTGTATCTGCAGCTGCAAGAATTGTTAGTGGTTTTCTTTGCTGTTGCTGCAATTTGAAGCAATCCTCCTCCTTACTTGCAGCTACCTCTGTTCATATTGTGGGCCCTGAATTAGGTCTCTAGGCCGTTATTTGAAATGATGGATATGGAGTCTTTGCTGCAGGGCTGCCAACAATATAGAGAGATACTGGAAGAGGATGGCAGAAATGAGCAGTGTGTAAGACCTGTCGCTGGGCATTGCAACAATGGGGTGATAAATGCTGAATTTAGTTACAGAATTTTTTTGTTAATAGCTAAATATCAAATGTATACAACATAGGATTTTATAGTACCTTGAACTGTAGGAATGGTGTCAGGGATTGAGATAGTGAGAAAATACATGCCTTGAGACAATTGTGTGTACTCATGTCTTGCAATTTGAGCTTATTAAAAACAATAATCTCATAAGTGAAAATGAGCTAATACATGTTTGGTATGCAGTTTGAATTTATTGTTGTATGATAATGTAACAGTAAGCTATACCTTGACTTGATTTCAAAATAAAATGCTGCCAACATACATAAAATTCTCCCTCAGAGAAGCAAAGAATTATAAGAATTCATAAGAATTATGAATTGTGTTGACTAGTACTTGCTTTCTTATTCTAGAAATTGTTTTCTCAAGATGAGTAAAAAAAAAGGCAGAACTGTTCACTATTTCACTGCTTAGGTGAAAATGCAAGATACAGGGACATGAAACCATCTTGGCACAGCTGTTTCTCTGCACCTTGTACGTCATTGAACATGCTTGTTGTGGAAGTTTAGACTCCTAGAAACCTCTCATATGTGGTGTCCTGCAAAGTATATTTTAACTTGTTTTCCTTCGCTTTCTTCTGTGAACCACTCAGAAACAGCTCAGAGATTCCTCAGGTCAGTGGGTTACAGACTGCAACTCAGTGTGTGGTGCACACAGTACCTTTGTATCTTTTACTTTGCTGAGTGGAAAATTAGTTTTGATATCTCTGATAGTGGTGTCTCCTGCCTAAACAGGCCTGTTTGTGTTTGGAGATTGCATTGCACTTTTGAACAGTTAGTGTTAGTAGAGGAGAAGTGGAAAAAGCAGGTCAGTAAAATCCTAGTTAAGATTTAAAATGTTGTGATGCTTTTTGGAATTATGAGACGTTTATTCACTTATTATGAAGAGTTTATTTAAACCAGCACAGGAGCTGGTTTGCACTGAGCAGACTCTATAAAGAAACAGGAATACATATTATTGTCTGCCCTGTCTGGCAAGTTATTCCCTTCCTCTCTCTACTCTATGAAATTGCCCACCTGAAAATGGAAAAAAAGGCCAAAATCTTAACGTATAGTTAAAATATTTTCTCTATATTCTTGAATGCAAATGTCAATCATCTTACCCTTTCTCATTGCTGTATGCTAATTTTTCTCCTTGGCAATTAGTAAATGTTGGATGTCAAATTAAGTTAAAATTAATGGCAGAGGTAAATGTTGCAGTTATTAGCTCACCAGTGTCTTCAACTGGTAGTGCGTAGAGATGCATTCCAAGCATTGCAGACAGCTATGGATTAACCATCAAATGATGGTGAAGATTAATGATTGGCCTTTTAGCTCACTAATTTAGGACAATTTCTGGTAATTAATTTTGTATTATCAGCTTTACAGTTGCAAATGCCTTAAGGAAAATAAAAAATTATGTACGTGCATTTAAGGTTCTTCAAGGTAGCAGTTGTCTTGTAAATTGTTGTGTGCTTGCAGATCTTAATGTTTAATCTTTAATACCTTTATATACTCTGTGCACTTGCTTTTAGTAATCATAATTTCTACTTCATTTTGCATTTTTGTTGATACTGATTTTGTTGACCTTAGGTGTTTGGGTTTGTATGTATTGTTTGGCTTTGTGAACCTGTGTGCTTCGTAAATGCCAGGTCATGCAGTAGAAGTGTGGGGGAAGAATTGTTTAGTGCCTCCACTGTAGTATCACTGTATCTTGGTTTCCTGTCAAACCAAATTACAGATTGATATAGTGATCAGATGTGTTCATACAGCCTTGTTGAAAAGTTGGATTTTACAAAACAGAATTTCTTTAATTTGCATCCTTTTGTTATATAGGAAATCCCCGGACTCTAAATGGATGTTAGAAAAATACTGTTTCATGTGGTCTCTCTAATTCTCTACCTTGCCATTTTAATTTGAGTTTTACTTAAAGGATAGTATTTAATACATTGTAACATGAATCCTTGTTGTTGTTTACGGTAAAAGTAGAAATTGCTATCCTTGTTAAGTGGATCTTGGTTTTTTTTGGGGAGCGATGTTTTCCTTTAGTTTTGTACTGTCTAATTTTCTTTACCAGTGTTTCTCTCCTTAGAGTTTCTTGCATTGTTCTGAAATCAGTGTAGATTTTCATCAGACTTTGCTTGAATTTATTTGCCCATAAGTTTACATTACCCATCTGTGAAGACAAGTTGTCAGTATTGACCTTCTTGCTTTCTTTGTTTCTTTTTCTTTTTAGTAGCAATTAAAACTCCTGCAATGCACTGTTTTGTTTTCAGTATTGCTCTGTAATGGCTTCCAAAGCATTGTCTGTTCCATGTTTCAGATGAAATTGGTTGTGAAATGGTATTGCATCCCTGTACCCTACATTGTGTTTTTAAGTGTTGACAGAGCTGGTTGGAAATGTGGAGGTGAAAGGCAGCCTTGGCTGCAATGACCATGAGATGGTGAAGTTCAGGATTCTGAGGGGAGGGAGGAGACTAAAAGCAAGCTCACAGTCCTGACTTATGGAGAACAGATTTTGACTTATTTTCAAGCAATGTTGATTTAAGGCTGTGAACCAGATGATAAATTTGGCTGGTAAGGAAAAATATGAAGCTGCAATAGGTTTTTGTAAAGAGGATGGGCTTGATAGCACACTAGAAAAAAGCGTTATAGCAAAAGAGTAGGTCTCAGGTTGTACAAACTGAGATACAGCCGACTGCCCGTTTCTCCAAAAGTAGTTGCCAGCCCTGCAGACTGTGTTCATGGAGTAGAAAGTGACAGCCATAAACTTGGCAGCTTTTACTCCTGCATGTGAGTTTAATGAGATTTACACCAGAATGATGTGGGAAAATATGGATGTTCACACTGTTAAATATTTCGGGGCAGCGTGCTTTCTGGGAAGTATATAGAAGTTTTGCTGAAATCAACCAATGACATTTTTATTTGTCAAATGTCTCTTTAGTGCTTGCTGGAACAAAGCTTTTTAGTAGTTTTGGAAATGGAGGAAGCAACAGGGAGAGAGAGAGGAGGGAAAGCTAGCTGGAAATAAGTTCAAGGTGTCAAGATTCCTTCTTCAGAAAAGTAATGATTCGAGCTAAAGTAGCAGCTTTGCCCAATCGTGTTTTGGAAAACAAGTGAAAAGTGGGCATCTTATTAGCATGATCTGTTTTGTTCTGATTGTCGTACAATGCAGGAAGGAGGTATTTCTAAAGTAATAATGCCCCCCATGTGCTCTTTTTAGCAAAACCCTAGGATCAAATAATTTGTAGATCCATCGTGGCAGATGGATGAACTTTCAATCATTTGTAATCATTCACACTTCTTTTTTTTTTTGTACATAACTGAATGAAAACTAGTACATGAAGACCTTTCTTTTTTTTTAAAAAAAAATGGAGTGAGATATTCCAGTTCTATTTCTAGAGACTAAAGTTTCAATTAAATCAACTTGAATGAATAATACGCTTCAGGTCATGTTAAAATAGTGCATTGCTCCTGCAGAGCTTTAATATACTTGATTGATAGGAGAAAATAATATGTTAAAAAGCTGATATTGACATCAGAACCTGCCAAAAATACCTTTTATCTTTTGCTTTCTGGTTTGTTAACTATAATGTGTGGTATCTTTTTAATCTGAAAAATTTTCATTGTCTTCTCTGTGTCATCTTAAGGGAAAATATTCCTATTGACTAATCATCACTTTGAATACCATGTACACAGAATTTTTAGATGAAATCCAAATGAATGAGCTGAGTATGTAAGAGAATAAGGAAATGTGTGTTTGTATATTTAGTGGAATGCACTGCTCTGCTTTGCCTATGGAAAATGTTTATGATACAGAAAATGATTTATTTAAAAAACCCCTCAGGTGGGGCTTATGTTGGGAAAATTTTGAGAACTGAGCTTACAGATAAATAAACACTTGTGTTGTGGAAGATAAATCTAAATCCTAAATGGAAAGGTGTGGATAAACTAAATTGAGTAACAGTGTAATAAAAACTTAAGTGAGTCTAGTGGTGTTTTGTTTTCTTGTAACACACCTATTTATTTGGGCAAATGTGTTTTATCAGCGTGTATATAAAGGATTTTTCTATCTGTAACTTTTTTTTATGTACCTAGAAACAACAGTAATATTTTCAGCCGAGGAGTAGAGAAGCCTTTTTACTTTAATCAGTGTGTGTAGATGTTCTCAGGCTGAGATGGAGTGAATAGCACTCAACAGAGGAAATGTCTTCTGGAGAACTTTAGGTATCATTTGGGAATCCACAGGATTTTGGCTTTGTTAGGTGCTCCTCTCTGCTCTGTTTTTGTGAGATTGTACTTTTTAGTGTAAAATTTTCCAAAGTTGTGGATTTTTGAGCACACTCATGCAGCTAAAATGATGTGAAAGCTCTGCTACTTCTCACAGCATCCCCCTTCACAAAAAATTGAGATTTTCAAATCTAATCTAATTCTAATTCTAAGCTAATTTAATCATCTAATTCTGTGGATGTTATGCTTAGGATGTCCTTTGGATCAGTCTTGTTGGGGTTTTTTTGCCCCCGGCTTTACTTTTAAAAATTTCTTTTAGCCAGGAATAACAGGCACACATAAGAAAAACTTGTTCTCAGTTGAAATGATCTCCAATGTGCAGGTTTTTTTTTTTGAAAAGGACAGTATCCAATAAAAATTTGTGATTTGAGCATTGATTTTGGTTTTGTTTTTCTTTTTTTTTCAGAGAAAACAGTCATTAATATACAATTTTTAATGTCCTTTGAACTCTATTCTTTTAGGTAACTTTTGAAATGCACAAAGAGAGTCTTTCTCAAATGTACAAGGAGTACCAAGGGAAAGGAGGTGAAGGGAGTGGAGTATGTTCTTCAGCTCCAATTAGAACAATCTCTGGGATTAGCAAAGAAGCTGAAGCCAAGGGAAAGCAGCAATCTTTGGAGTTAAAAGAAGATGCTCCTGCTCCTTCCTGCATTACTGATGGTGATACGGTGTGCAGAGCTGAAAGAAAAGAGACAGAAAACTCATCAGATGGCGGCCAACAAACTCATTCAGTGTCTAATCATAAGGAGCAGTTAGAGGGGGAGGATAGGGATACTGCGCAGGATTTAAAAGCAGTGCCTTGTGTGGAGTTTTCTCCAGAACCAGAAACAGTGAAGCCCAGTGTCTCAGAAATCAGTGCTGGAATAGCTGAAGCAGTTGAAGATTCTAGCAAAGCTGATGAGCTTGTGGAAGAAACAGTTGCTGTCACTGCTGCTTCTTTAGGCATGCAAACTCCTGTGGAAGGAGAAACTCCCACAAGTCCAGAAAGACTGGAAAAATCAGCAGTAGAGGTGGAAGATGAAGATGACTTTGTTGATTTGAAGGATGAAAGTAGTTTGTCTTTACCTTCAGAAGACTTTGCAGAAAGGAACAAGGAATGTGGCTCTAATGAAAGCGAAGTGACAAAGCAGGAAGAAACAACAGAGAAGCAACCTGAATCTGTGCTTTTGCAATCTGAGGGTACTGAAGGTGTGGATGAGAAGAAACAAGAACTGACTTTGCCGGAGACGGTGAGTTCTGCAGTTCCAGAAGTAGTAACTCAGGCAGATTCAGCAGGAAAAAAGAAGCTGAAGGAAGGAAACATAGTTTCTAGTGAAACCAAAACAACGGTGGAAAATGCAAATGCACGTGTGGCAGAGCCTGCTGGAGCCTCTGACAAAAGAATTGCCAAGCTTGATGTTTCCAGTGTTGCATCAGATACAGAAAGACTGGAGCTGAAAGCTAACACATGTCTAGAAGCACCTTTGCCCCCCAGATCCATACCTGAGGTAAATTCTACCTGTCCTTCATCTGTCTAACTTAAAAATAAAAGGAAGTAGTTTTTTTATGAATTTTTGGAGAAAATGTGCCTAAATATTCGGCGATTTTAATGTGTGTGAATTTTGTGAGTTATCTATAGAATACTTTTAACCCTGGGTTAAGATAGCCTTAATTCTTATTAATTTGTGTACTGAGAAGTCTCCACGATTTTTGTACATCCACGTGTGTATGCTGATATAAACTGAGTATGTGGCTAGATGGACACTTCATCTTTGTTGTTTTAAGCTATAAAAATGGATAGGTTTGTCACTACATCATGTCATCGTACCTGTTTTGTACGAGTATAAATTAAGACCGGGCTTCTGTTGTGTGCTGCACTGTTCCCCCCCTGTAGTCTTCAATTTCTAATCCAACTTTTCATGGTTAAATAGTCATGTCTCTGAGTACTTCCCTTCTGCAGAGATACCTCCTAATGGATGCTCTTCATTCTGCACCATTCTTCCTTAAAGGAGGAAAACCACTGTCAACAGCAACATATTCTCCCCCTGTGGTAAGGTTGGGTGGCTGCTTGTGAATGCCTAGGCTGGCAGGTGTGGTAGTGCAGCTGTAGAATAGTTTGTAGTTTTGGTATAGCCATTAAGTAGCATTTGTGTAATAGCTCTAGCTTTATTTGGAACCATGTACGCAGTCTGGACTTGTTGGATATCTAAAATCTCAGGTCTATTAAATGCATTTCAGTGTGTACCATGGGAAGTAATAACCAGAGCGTGGTTTTTGTGTTTTGTTTTCTTTTTTGTCTGCAAACTGTGCATTCAGCCCTCAAGGCAGCAGGTTTCCTCAGGACAAGAGCTGGCTGCTCCATCAGATGGGCAGAGGAGAGAAACGAGGTCAACCGTGTTCCGTATTCCCGAGTTCAAGTGGTCACTGATGCACCAGCGCCTGCTCACAGACCTGCTCTTCTCCATAGAAACGGATATTCAGATGTGGAGAAGGTACATCCTGGGCTTTATACGGAATGCTCTAGACTGGGTTCATTTGTAAGGGGCTCATTGACTTAGAGTTTTGGACATCTGGCATTTTACTCATTATTCGATAGCCTTACTTATTTTGAGACCTACACCAAATTGTTCTCAGGTTTTATTTTTGAGGTTCTTTACAGACATAAATGTGCACTGGTTCAGGACCTGCACACAGATTTGGACTGAAGTCCTGGCTACATATAAGTCAATGGCAATCTTGCTGTTGATTTTTATTTAACCGAGATTATCATTTTCCTAATGTGTGTAAGGGCCTGTGTCTTCTGTTAGTACCTAAATGTGGATAAGAAAGATAACGTATCCAAAATAGTATTTCTTATTTCTGCATTTATGCACACTGAGTTGATGCTTTGATAGGTTCTGTGAACACAGAGATGTTAATTTGAAAATTAACTTCAAACAGGGATCTGGAATGTAATCATGAAGGTCTTTGAAAACAGTGGTAGTTCTGTCATTTAATGTTAAGATTTAATAACTGAAATAAAAGTGGTGTCTATTGTTAGATTTTAGTAGTGAGTGTCTAATTTAAATAGAGCCGCATAACTGTAGTGACCTGATAAAAAGGAATTTCAGGATGAAGAAACAGAACATTTAAGTGATTCAAACAATTCTGAGGTGAATTTTTGCCTGACTATAATTTTTACGATGTGTTTAAGTTAACCTGTCAGGACATCATCAGATATAGCTCAAATATATTTCTAGTTTAGCCTCTGTTTTGAAAAAATTTTGTCTGAATTTTTGTGCTTTGTTGATTTTTAATTTCTCTGAGAAATCCTTAGTTTTTGCTTTAGTTTTCCAAAGATTTAAATTCAAATCTAGTTCACAGTTCCAGGAGACTTTATTCTGTTTTCTGATACAGTGACTTTTGCTAGCAAGTAGTCATACACCAGCCTATAATGTATGATGATTAGCAGTAATTCTGGTGTTTTTAACAACCTGTGATCTTGAGAAGTTTATGAACAGAAATGAAATGTAGTTTTAAGTTTAGATTGAGATACATCAGTTGACCTTTACAGTCATGTTTTATTTGCTGCCCCACTGCTGTGTCTGGTTTTAGTTTTGTGAACACAGAAATATGTTAAAATACCCCAAAAATAAAGCTCTATTCGGAATGTGTTTTTTTTTTATTTTTGGACAGCCATTCTACAAAAACCGTGATGGACTTTGTGAATAGCAGTGACAATGTGGTGTTTGTGCACAACACGATCCACCTCATCTCTCAAGTGATGGACAACATGATCATGGCCTGTGGTGGTATCTTGCCATTGCTTTCTGCTGCCACATCTGCTACTGTAAGAAATTCCATTTTTATTTGAAAATTCCTCACTTGTGGGGGGATGCCTTTCTTTAGGGAATGTATTGATTATTACATCTGTCCTTTTGGGAAACAGGAAATGTGTGTGGGATATTTCCACAGGCATGTCTTTCCTCCCTTTGCTCCCTCCATGCTTTCGCTAAGATAAATTGGGTGCTTGCCTTCTTTGCCTGAAGACGTAACAAGAAGTTTCCTGGCTTCGTTGCCCCACAGTGGTCTGGAATGGGATTAAAATCCAATACTAATGATGGTTCCTAGAATATGAGTAATTATGACTTTTGAATGTGACTGATAGTGGACTTCCAGCACACATTTTTCTTCATTTTGCTTGTTAGAATATTATCTTTGTGAAGAAGTAAATGTTGCTTTCAATTTTTGTCTGTGTAGCATGAATTGGAGAGCATTGAGCCAACTCAAGGACTTTCAGTAGAAGCATCTTTAACGTTTCTCCAGAGGTTAATCAACCTTGTGGATGTGTTAATTTTTGCAAGCTCTCTTGGTTTCACTGAAATTGAGTCTGAGAAAAATATGTCATCTGGAGGAATTCTGCGACAGTGTCTTCGTCTGGGTAAGCAAATAAGACCACTTAATGAGCATAGGAGCTTGCAGTTACTAAATAGTTAGCAGCTGTTAGCTTTATTTTTTTTTCCTGTCCATTGTTTTGTAAAATCAAGATTAAATTTTGTCAAATGTTAAGATCTTGTACAGTTTTACTGTGTTCTGCAGTGCAAATGTATTCCTCTTTAAAAGTTTAAGTAAATTAAGTTTGGTAGCATGTTTTCATTTTATTCATGAGGATATTTCTTTTGCCAAAGTTCCCCAAATAATCAAGGCTGAGAATACAGCAGCTTTAAGAAAAGTAATCTTGTACTATATAAAAAAAATGAACCTTTGCAATACTTAGAAAAGAGGTTTAACAATTGAAGGTCAGTATATGGAGGTATATAGGAAACTAGAGATGTAAATTTCTGAAGTATTCAAATTGGGCAATAATTATATCCAATTATTACAGTATGTTTGCTTCAAATTGGATTGAAATGGTCAGTTACCTAAAAAAGTAACAAATATTCTGAAAATGAGATCATAGCAGGGTCCAGGTAGTTAATACAGGAGGAGAGTATTCATGCTTAGTTGCATGCTGTAAGACTTTTTGTAATGAAAAGTTTAATTTGCATGAGTGCCAGAGCAGCTCAGAGCCTCAACAGTAACTAGCCTTCCTCTCCCTTTCTAGGCAATTAAAACTTTGTGCAGGTAGAACAAGATTTATGGGATGCAAACAGGTATAGAGGTGGGGTAGTTCTTTTTTCCTTTGAAAATAAATATTAGAAGATGAAACAGGACAAAAATGTGCAGCTAAAAAAAAATGAGTTGTTTAACTCAGAACATTTAGTCCAAGAGTAACAGAGTGTTGTGAAGCAAACGTTGCCATTTGTTTCACTGGTGCATCACTTGTCTTCTCCCTTGCAAGTTTGTGAAATTTAGCTGTCTTCACCCCGCCCACCCCGTGGTTGTATGCATGGTAAAACTGCAGTGAGGGATGATCACTTGCTCGCCTTGAAGTATCCATTAGATACAACATATATGTTCTAATAGTTTAGCATTCGCTATTAGTTATAAATTATTAAAGAATTTTGAGCATTTTTTTGCAACTCTCTAAAACTTATGGAAGCAAAATATTTTACTAATGTACGTAAACTTTTTAGTTTTAAGTGGTAAACAGAATTGTATTATACATTTCTGTAAGGGAATATAGAACAATACTATTTCTCAGAATAACTCTTAACGTTTCTTTTCCCCTCAAGTATGTGCAGTAGCAGTAAGAAATTGCTTGGAGTGTCAGCAGCATGCACAGATGAAACCTATTGGAGACAGTGGGAAGAACCAAAAAGCAGTGCAAGGCTTTATAGGATCGGGAAAGTCTGCAGCAAAGGCAAGTTTAAGACCACCTTCGGAAACACAGAAGTCAATAATGATTACTCTGTACAGAGGGATAAGTTTTTAAATTTGTACCTGCACCACTGGTATTTTAACAGACCTGAAGTGGGATGGCACAAACACTGGAAATTCAATCTGTCCCAAGAGTTGGCCAGATTTTTTCTCCTTTAAAGGTGAAAAGCATATCAGATCTTTGTGCTCTAGTTATGACAATATGATGTACAGTGGGCGATTGTACACTTTTAATGATTCCTGGTAGAATGCTTTTAAAAACGGGATCTTAAACAATTGGGATTTTTTTAATAGAGTCCAGTGGACATTGTGACGGGTGGCATTTCCCCAATACGGGACCATGACAGACTTCTGCAGGATATGGATATTAATCGCCTCCGAGCAGTAGTGTTCAGAGATATAGTAAGTAAATAATGTCCTTTTCTTTGGAGCTACGTTTCTGCTTGTGTCTGTTTGCTGAACACTTCCACTGTGTTACACAGTTTGGCTAAATTGGATGTACAAAATGGGAATACTGCTCGCAGTAATTAGAAACTCGTAATACTCTGCAGCTGTTGTAGTGTTTGGGATGAGAAGGAGGGAGAGGTGAAACCCAACTGTCTCCTGATCTGGCTCTTTGTGTTGCTAAGAATTGATTCTCTGGAATTCTGCCTATTGTATATTAAGTATGTTGTGTTTAGTACAAATATGTCCATAGACAAGCTGTTTATGTGTACTATGTATCATAAACATGTTTGTACTTTTTGAAAAATTCATATTCTTCTAGCTAATTAGGAATTAGAGGTCATCTCTAATTCCTTGACTTCCCCTCAGAGGAACCAATTTGTGTGCATGTGCTGTAAGTATGCATATGTTTTTTAGTCTTGAATTGACTAAAAATATCTTTGCCCTGTGTCAGCAACTTTATAGCTGATATTGAGGAAATTGAGATTGATTGCTTGAAAAAAACACCTCTGTAAGCAAATACAGGAGCTATAATGGCTGTGAGTCATTGGTGGCCACAAGCCTGGACACCACAACTAAGTTTACAATAATTGGACTGTTTAGCAAGTATAGTGATTTATACAGTGATTTTTTTTTTCTGTCCAGAGAAGTGAAGGATTTTGAGTTTTCTCTTTACAGTAATTATTGACTGAAGCAAGCTTCTTCCAACCCTTAGTTCAGTATCAGTGTGCAAGAGAGTAACAAGAAGTAACTCTTCCATACTGGTGGCAATTAAAGTAATCCTAATGATTCCTTCAAGCACATTTTGCGAACCTTTTTCTTTAAGAAAAAAACCCACCAAAACAACACCCACCCACAACCTCTGCTTTTTTTGTGTATCGAATCCATCAGGCTCTCTATTTCACAATAAATATAAAATGATGCAATAGCTCTGCTTTTTGGCTAAGCTGTTGAGCTGTGCAGAAGAAGTAGACTTAGGAACGTCTGGTTTGAAATAGTTCTTTGTCTGAGCTGTTTGCTCTTGCATCTAAGTGTTTTATTTGCATGCAGTTTCTTACATTGTGTTCAGCACTTCGAACCAGGAGTGGCATAATTTGAATTTATGAGTTCTATAGCAGGAACTCTGATGGAATCCACTTACCCACCGGTAACAGTACTTACAGTGGTACATGAGCTTTATTTCAAGTAGTTCTTCAAACGTAGCTGAAAAAATAAGGAAGGGGTGGTGCTAATTCACTGGATCACCACTTTATTAAGTACAGTTAGAAACACTCTTAATATTCGTCTAGCAAGAAAATTCTTTACAGTCCTTACCATTGTAGGCGGCTTTCCTCAATCTGACACTGTGATTGTTCTATGAAAGTTAAGGTTTTGGGTCAACCCAAGGGGAAGATAGGTTGTTTTTTCAGTGCAATGGATAGGATCCACCTATGTTATCTGTTCTTAATAGAAAGCTTCTCATAAATGTCTCCCGGTATAGCTTATTAAAGAGCTCTTCAAGGAATAAGGAGCTTTGATAGGCACTACAGTCGTGATAGAATGAGCTTGATCATGTAAATTAGTTTCTTGAACTTGCTCAGAGGAAAAAATGGGATGTTACCTGAGCCCTGATGTAAATGAGGGCTAAAAAACTCCAAACACTCATTTTTTTACTGATTAGTCAATGAGGATCCAAATGCTCCATTCTCCTGTGATCCCAAAGTGCATGAAGCTTTTCTGCCTTTGGTAGCCAAAAGGGACAGGCTTAGGCTAAGTCATAATGTCCAGGTTTGCCTCTGTTTCGCTAGGAGCCACTGAGTGCTCTGGGGAGGAACCTGGCATAGTTCATATTAAGATTTGTTTTTAAGGTTTTCTTAAAATCTCTTCATAAAGTTACAGCTGTAATGCAAATGCTTATTTGTCAATTATTGTTTAGAGTATACGTAGTAGATTACATCCATCTGGACTGTCTGATAATGAAATAAAACCTTAACAACTGCTTCTGGAATTTGTTCCACTTCCTTCATTAATATGATACAGTTTTGTATCATATTAATGATACAAATGCTTGCCTGGTTTTAAATGCTGTTAATATCTTGGCATTTTTGAGGAAATATAACAGAAGAAACACCTTTAAATAAAGGGGACCTAGACCCTACACTAATTTGAAACATGTAGTCAAAACACACAACCTTAGCCAAAGTTGTCTTATTTATAAATGAAAAATGAAAGGATTAGTGTCACTTGAATACGAGTGCTGTATTCCTTACCTTTATAGGTGAGACAAACTGTGGCTAGAGAATATTGTTCTTCCCTTGCTGACACATCAGCTTCCTCTTGGTCTGTTTATGGTAGCGCTGGGCATACTTCACAGGAAAATAAACATGCTGCTGAAATTGTAATGGAAAAATCTGTGTGTGTCTCTTTTTTACAGGAGGATAGTAAACAGGCTCAGTTTTTGGCTTTGGCTGTTGTATATTTTATTTCTGTGCTCATGGTTTCAAAATACAGAGATATACTGGAGCCCCAGAATGAAAGACGACCACCAAACCAAAGCCAGTCACTCAAGGAATCAGAAAATGAAAATAATGAGACTCCTGCTGCAGGTGAGCTGTTAATTATTTGGCCAAATGAAATAATGTGGCTTAAAATGCTGTAGCAGTCTTCTTTAGGACAAATGTGGTGAATGCATCTCTGTTAATAACGACCTTAAAATGTGTTTTCTGTTCTTTTGGTATGAACAGTTGTGGAAAACCCATCTGCTGCTCTTGGTGCTTCAGCCTCCACCGAAGATTCAGAAGGTACAGCATCTATGCAAAGAAGGGATTCTGGTCTTGGTGAGGAAGCAGCTCCAGCACCAGCAAACCGTTCAGGTAGTGCTGCTGAAGCGGGACCTCTGAGTGTCAGTGCAGGCCCAGATGCAGTCAGTGAAGTACTGTGCACACTCTCCTTAGAAGTCAATAAGTCTCAGGAGGGCGGAAGTGAGACAGGAACTGTAGAGAGTAAATCTGCGGCTTCTGTGCCAGCTGCAAAAAACGTCAATGTGAAGGACATCTTGAGAAGCTTGGTGAGCACACCAGCTGATGGGACTGCTGTGGATGCTGCTCTTCTGCCACCAACCTTCCTTGGAGTTCTTGGCGACGGAGCTGCGGAGCAGCCTGTGCAGTTCCATTCCTTTGACAGGTAATATAACATCTGAAATACTTAAAAATTTAATTTTACTTCAGGTATTTGTAAAGAACAGGAGAGCCCACACTTCAGTTCACAAGAACTACTAAATGTAGCACTGGTAGATGAGGACTGCTGTGCATATTTAGTTGGCTTTAAAGAGCTCAAGAAATAAAACAGACATTAAATAACTTAAAATAATGATATGTGGATTAGCAAGTGTATTCATCACAAAGTTGTATCTACTCTCTGTTATTGTGGGCCTGCAAAAGAATACTGGTTTACTAATAGTTACAAATGGATCAAAAACAATGGAGTAATTATCTGGGTGTCCTTCTGCCTAGAGAGTATTCCCATATTCATTTAGGAAATTAGATCTGTGTTCTGCATTCTGCTGCCAAAGGCCTACTTTAAAAATGTTTCATGACTTGTTCGGTAGAAATATCCCTTAAAGCTGTTAGATTTGCTTTGTTTGTTTCATTTAAATAAATTTCTACATTTCTAGATACTCAAATGCTGCAGTAAATTCAAAAAGGAGAATTCCTGCTTTGTTGCTCTTTTTTCATTTTGGAATAAAGTCACTCTTTCCTGATAATACTTTTGGTGTCCCTCATATCTTAGTCTCATTAGCTCCTTATCTTTTCCCAAGCATAGTAAACCAAACTGTCTTTTACTAGACTTAGTGCCTTTTACCTCTTCAGGATTCTCAACAACTGCAAAGAAAACAAAAGAATCCTGAAACCCTTGCATTCCTGCCTCTAGGAAAGCCTTGGTTATTTCCAGAAATCCTGCAGTCAGTCTGGTGCAAGGGGATCCCTTGTTACCATACCAGTATCTGATCCTCTGCTTATTCCCAAACTTCCTGTGGCTCTGATGTCTTTGCAGTCTGTGGCTGCCTTGTTAAAAATACCAGCTGAGCCAAGAAAGGAGTGCAGTGGTGCCAGGGGTGTGGGTGCAGCTGTCACAGCCTGTCTGCTCCACTCACACTGCCCTATCGCTGGTGGGGGAAGAGACAGTGGTGGTGTCTGGCCAGATGAGACACAGATGGGGTGTGCCAGCATTTGGCCCCTTGCTCTTGTCTCAAAGGAAATACTGTGTTCTCCTTGTGATGCTAAACAGGAGGACTTGTTCTGGGAGCAGGGGGAGGATGGAGGCAGAGGGGCAAATTGGTAGAAGGGGGCCACTGAGTTAGAACTTGCCACACCTCTCTCCCCGCTGCTGCCCGAGTGCTTTTGGCATTTCCCCTTCGAGGCCTCTCATTGCTCTTTGCTGCAAGTGGGCAATTGATGTCAAATAACATAATGTTTTAGTCTGTGAGTGGTGCTTTTTTATCATGAAATTCTCAGTATTCATTGCTGCATGGTTTCAGCCACACAAATAACATTTGTCTGGCAATCTGGTACAGAAGTGGCTATTGCATTTTATGAATTATTTTTTAGCTATTGTTGACTCCAAAGGTTTGTGGAGCTTGTGCTAATTTGAATTGGTGTACGGGAGGTTAACTAGAGAGGAAATAATTGGGCACTTGCAGCACTGATGGCTGACATAGGTAGATTACACATACAAAACTTTCTTATCAGAGGAAGCTGTACAATCTAATTTGATAACATGTACACTAATGAAATACTGAGCATTGGTAGCAGCCCTTCAGTCACTTGCTGTTCTGTGTTCCTTTTCCCATATAGTTACAAAGTCACTCAAACAATAACCAAAGAACCCCCTTAAGTTGTGGTGTGTTTTATAACGGGAGTTACTAAAAAGTTGAATTACTTGCTGGTTTGCCCTTTTACTTTTCCACTGCCCGATGGACGCTGTTCTTTTTCGCCTCCAAAGTGCCAGCCATTTGTAACAACTCTTAACACTCTTTCACTTAACCTTGAGGCCTGATTATTGCTTTGCTGCTGAAAGCAAGGTGGTCTGATGAAGGAATGTATGCAGGGCAATGAAAAGGGATTGAAGCAGTAGACAACACTGGGCTTCTGAATGGAAGAGCAGAGTTTTGTAGGGTTTATGTAGCTGTCTGGACTGCTCCACAGTGGTAACTTGTGGGCATTACTTTCCAAAGATTTTGTGTTTAGTAGGTGGGGCTAAATATATGAGGAAAAGATCATGAAGTAGCATAAAATATTTTGTCCTTTAGCAGCTTCACGTGACCTCAGCATGTCAGTGGCTCTCTGTTTCTAGGTGGATTGATTTTTCATATCCTTGCTTTTGTGGGTATGTCTGGTAGACAAAAGTGTACTTAATGATGTAAAAGTCTTACCTCTAATCAATTATGATCTGGTAGTGACACACACAGTCTTGCATCTATGGTAAATATGTTGATATATGATAAAGCGTGTTGCTGACTAGCTAAAGTTAAAAAGAGAAAAGAACTGTGTGTGAAACATTTAAAGCTATATAGACAGGCAAGTTTTGTGGCCACTTGCCGGTGACTGTATCTTTGTGTAGTGAGACTGCTTAAAATACAAGTTGATGCTCTGAAATGACACCTAGTGACAACAGTAGGAAGAGATCGTGCCAGGGATAAAAAACCCCACACTTTTTATAAGAAACTGGAATGGAGTTGGAAATAGTAGCTCTCATCTCTGGGGTGGGCAAAAATGCTAAGTTATGCTGTGAATTTTTTTTTTGAGAAAACAGACTTTGGGATGCTCTCTTTTTTTCTGTGTCTGGTTTACATTTAATATATTGTTTGATGGCAAACACAAATTCTGTGAGGTTTGTTTTTTTTTTTTTTTTACTTTTTAAAGGCACTTTGATAAAAGTTGTTCCCATGTAGCAGTTTACCAGTGGGGTATCTCTGGGAATTTCAAAGCATCTCTCTGATCCTGCATTTATCTCAGGAATGCTGTGTCAGAAATCAAAACTCTCCTCATATCTTAAGGATTATCAACTTCCCAGCCATAGCTGGAGAGTATACAGTAACAGCTATGTGAGTGAAACCTTACTGAAAGGCTGCCAGGTTGCAAGCCTTTGCAAACAGCTAGGTGTATGTGTTCATTCCCATGCCAAAAATCCGCCCCTTATCTTATGGGAAGATACAATCTTGTGATTAGTGGGTGCCAGGGGTTTATCATGATAAAGTTCAAGACTTGCATTGGCTTTCTCCCAAGATCCACAGGGACATGAATTAATGTTCCAATTTCAGTGTGTCCTAAAACAGCAGTTTTCTTATTTAGTAGTAATCGTGTAGGAAAAGAGGAGGGGACTAATGCAAGCAAATTCAAATAAAATGGAAATAAAAATAACCAAAGCTTGGGATAAAAAGAGAGATGACATTTCTCTTCAGTTAGTCTAATAAAACCTGTAACTTATCACTTGCCATTTTTACTGTGCACTTTAAAATAAAACCCTGGTCTCTCCTGGTTTCTGCTGCTCTTCATGGAAACATTCAATAACCATGTCATTATGGGAAGCTGATGCTGAGGGTTCAGAGGAATATAGGCTCTTAAATCATGATCTTGTACCGTAGAGCTTAAATCTGCAGCTGTGCTGTAACTTGCAGAACAGATATGTTAATAAGCTTGTTTATCTTTTTGGAACATCGTCTGTAAGCTGCTTAGTTTGGCTCAGCCTGTGTTACTCATTTGTCAGTCAGTGGTGTGCATATGCCTTTGCAGTGGTTGGTTGTGGTAATTTCTGTTAAATTTCATCCAAGTCCCTTTTTATATGGAATGGATACATCTTCGACTTCATTGATTTGGACCTCAAATGCAAAAAGAATGAACTATTTGTTGACAAGATTAAATCTACCAGGTGTAGGTAAAGGCAGAATATGAGGATAATATCTTTAGATAAAGGCACATGTGCTCTGATGGAAAGCTCAGCTCTTTCAGCACACCAGCAATTTGCATTCTGCAGGGGCCAAAGAGGCAAACCATTTGAAGTCTTCTCCCTGCCAAGCTGATTTTAAAGTTCTCTTGCAAAATTGATTGTATTCTTTCTATCATATCTTCTCTTCCCCTCCCCGCACCCTCTGATCTCTCATGGTTTTGAGAGTCTCTTATTCTTCCTTTCTCCTTGGGTATTTCAAGGGAGACATAAGAGAATGGGTATTATCCACAGACAGCAGAGCCCATAGAAGGACACTGACATGGCAGGCTGCTTTCTTGGCTTACAAAATAGAGGTAAAAATAAGTCTCTGATCCTCTTTATTGGTCTTTTGCTCCTTGCACAGGAGCCTTGCAGTGGCCATCGTTTTGGTAGCCTGGAACAAGGCTATTTTCTTTTGACTTTGAATTAAAACCATTATCCCGTAGGGGTACAGACAAACTGTCACCTGCATTACTTTTCAGTGCTAAAAAAGAGAATGCTAAGAATTAAATCTATAAATTCTTGTATGTCAAGAGGAATCTGAACTCATGTAAGTATTTTTAAATTACAGTGAGGTCATCAGTTTGGGCTGCCTTGTGTTGTATTAGGAATATTTGATTTGCACCCAAGGAAAATTTGTAACCTGAAACATATTTAAAATGAATTGGGCACATGCCAACTTCATGAAAAAGAAATACTTGGGAAAACACTAAAATTTTAGGAGATGCAGATATTTTCTATCTTTGTATTGAAACAGAAGAATCAGTGAACTGAAACCAGGGAAGGGTTCAATAAGTAAATCCTTATGGAATTTGGCAGAATGGATCATTATTGCGTAAGCCTTTGTCTGTGGTGGAAGTCAGCGTTCAGCTCAGTGGTCTGTGCTCATTCAGCAGTGAATAATTGTCTGCAACACGAAGACTTCTTACACTTCAGCATAATTGGGACTAATAACACACTGACCTTCTGGCTAAGTTGTATTTATGGTGGCTGGTTCTCACTATGCCTGGCCTATGTTTATCAGTTCCCCTGCTGTAAATTCTTATTATAAACCTTAAGTGCTTGATTTTAAATGAAAACAGGCAAACATCTAATACAATCATGTAAATGAGGCAGCTAAAGTATCATTCTTACTGTGGTGCATGAAGTCTCCTTGAAAGAGACCTTAAACACATTTTTTGTGCAGTTTTTAGATTTTGTTTATTCTGTAGCTGAAACTCAATATAATGGATGTTTTAATACACAAACGTAACACAAAAGTGTCATTTAGTTGTTGGGGTTACGTGAATGTTAAGGAGTAAATGATGCTTTTTTTCCACATGATGCATCTCTGCCCCTGTGTAAGGTTGCTTGATGTACATGTTCTGATGTTCTGATAAAATTAATGCATGATTACAGATGTTTTTAAAAATATGTTATTTTTGTAGATCTGAGGAAATATACTATAAAGCAGCTTGTTGATGAATATTTTATTAATATGTGTAGCAATATTTAACTTTTTCAGAAAACACCTATCACTTTAGCTAGAGAAAAAGGATTGTCTTATCTGTGTACTCTTTAAAAGCAAGTGCCCTATTTTTTAAGGGGAGTTGAAAGCACATTAATTTTTAAGACACTTCTGACAAATTTACTTGATTTAATAATATGCTGAACACTTCATGTTTTCTACGTAGTTTATTTGCTACAATATTTAAACTCAATTTTCCACTGTCTCGCGTTCTTTATGCCAGTTGCATTAATTTTTCTTATATTAGCATTTAAAGAATCTTTTGAAAAAAAACCACAAAGGGACATTGGTAGCTAATGGAAAAATACTTCTTTTGAACAAAGTTGCAATTCCACCTAAGTATTCAAAGAAAATATAATTTTTAGTACCAAAGGAAGGAAAAATGTAGGAATTTCAGAATGTAAATAAAGAAACATGACCGATGTTTCTGCTTCAAAAATCTTAGTTTGCTTTTCCAGTATGTGGTAAACATGAATAATCTGTATGTGATTGCTGAGCTGTACTTTCATACCTTTGAAGAAGGCGTGGAAGTGGAAACTGCTAAAACAAATCCTGCAGCTGTAACATTGGTTGGTTGCCCTGTTGAAAGGGAAAACATCCATGGCAATAAATATGACATTACCAATACTACATCAATGCACATCTAGAAAGTCAGTATGTCAGGGTACTTGGATGTTTTGATTTGTGGTTCTTCAAGTGCTTTAAGGATTTTTTGCATCAGAAGGCCATGGCAACTGACCAGAAGACCAGGAGCATTCACAATTTGGGGTTTTCTTGCATCATGTTTTTGAACAATATCCAGCACTTCTTTTGGCTGTGTGCATCAGATTGACACAGCTCTTGGAAGGGACCTTCTTTCCTCACCAGAAATATTGTTTTTTTTTTTTATTTTGGCTCAAAAATAGGAATAATTTCAGTTGACTTTTGCCGATCACTATCTAAAATAAATTCTGTTCAGATGTAGTCTGAGCTTTATGGTGAGATGTTCAAAGCCTCTCTTTTCTGTCAAGGCTCTAAGGTCCAACAGGACTTTTTATTTGTTGAATTTATGAAGTAGATTTGTTGAAGTCTTATTTAGCTAAAAGCTAGAACTTTTTTTTCAGTAGGATGTGGTAAAGAACATATATATCAGAAAAGTTTGTGAGAGTTGGTGTCTCTTTTTTGAAGCATGTGGTGACTCTGGAATACCCAGGCACTTCCCTGTGTCCTGTTTATAAGGCAGCCTGTTCTCCTGTATTTCAAAGTCTGAAACATGTAGTTATTCATTTTTATTCCTTGCTTCAAAGCAAAAGGAATGATGTCGGGTAATTAACAAGAAAAAGCAGTAGCTCTACTCTGCAGCTGTGAATAGAGTAAGTGCCACATTCCTGGTGCTGGTAATCAGAGTCTCTTCCTTGTAGTGAATGGCACTGCTAGATGCTGAAAATTATATTCGGAGTGTTAGAATATAGCTCCTTTTTTATATACTTCATGGAAGGTTAGAGTAGCAGCTGCACTGAAGGTGAGGAGGCAGACAGAAGATCTGAAAAGGCAGGAGGGACTACTCTGGTCATTTATTGCTGTCTGTTGCAGCCCAGGGGGAAAACCCAAAAACATCTTAATTCCTTTGCTTGAATGCACCGCTTCTTGGGTAGCGGACAACTTGCTGTAACTACTCCCTCACTGCAGCTCCACTTGAGCACGCTGAAGGCCAGTAGGAGTTTACAGGAAGGGATGATAATATATAGTGTTGTGCCAGAAGGCTGTTGTAGCTGGGATTTCTTTTGTCTGCCCTCATTGCCGGCTGCAGATGAGCAGTGTTAAGGTCTGCACCCAGCCATCCTCCCTCCAGGCCAGGCATCCTTGCTCCCGTGCAGTTCCAGAGCTGTCACTTGCCCTGTGAGGAGCTGCTTTTAGTAGTGCTGAAACTTACTCCTCTTCTAAAACTCCTTCTTGATCCTTCCAGTCTGTCCATTTCTTGATTTTCATCTGAAATAAGTATTTTCTAATATTAACATCAGTCAAAATTCTGCCCTGTATGTATTTTATTTTCTAAGGTGTGGTTCTGGCGTGTTGTTTATGACTTAAAATTCCACCTGTTTCGTAGTTCCTGGGGCTCTTAGTAGAGTCAGAGAGTAAAATCTGAACATTCATAGTCATTCAGAGGACATAGCAGTTCTGATTTGATGTTTTGAGAGAATTCTGATTGACTATTAGCCCTGGAAACAGAAAGCTTCTCTAAAGGATTTGGTTTTACCCTCAAAGTAATTTGATGTTAAAGTTAATTACATGAATTATATGTTTTTGAACAGACACAGCCTATGTGTGCACAACTTCCATCTACATGTGCACCGAAATTTGTGATTAAGCATTCTCCCATATCCAGTGTGTTACATCCAATATAATTGTGTCTGTATTAGTTAGCAGCAAATGGATGATTATTTCTGTAACTTAGTGGGTGTGCTAAGAAATTTTTCCAGGTCGTACACCAAGGTCTTATGGAGTCCACCTCAATAGACACATATTTATAATGAGTAGTTACAAATGTTTGGGTTTAATATTATTGGTTAGTATTTCTTGAATTGGTTATCTATACAGTAAAAGAAAGTAAAATCTCTAGAGGAATACGCCTGGGTTTCAGTGCTGAATTGTGAAGGTTGGAGAAATGTCCCAAAGTTTACTGGATGTGGGTGCATTTGTACTCAGTAAACTTGTATTCATTTTCCAACACCTTCCAGGTGTTTGACTGTGTGTTATAGAATAGTAGGAACAATTTCCAGGCAGTGAATGGCACAGAATCTTGAGTGAGAGATCTCCTTCTTATACCTGGGTGGTGCAAAATTAATTGGTAATGCAACAATAATTTAGAAAATGGTCTAAATATATGACTTATTTCTTAGTCCATTGTTCATGTTTCAGGGAAACAGACATGAACATATGAGCAAAATTCATGGTTTAGGCACAATATCTTGTCTTGGGGCTCAGGTGTTGTTGCTTCTATTTTTTTAGTGACTAGTTAACATTAGCAGTCACCCTTATAATGATATGACATGTACTGCCTCCAAGTATGGTGCCTGCCTACTCTGGCCATTAAGGAGGGCTGATTTAATCAGTAACATGGTCTAGCTTCTGTGACATCCTTTGACATCCTGTGACTGAAGAAGGGAGTCAAATACAGTCCTCCTTTCCCCATTCCAAGAAGATCTGTTTTAGAAATATTTGACAGAACTTCTTTGGTTGTTCTCATACCTGAATTTAGGTCAAGTTTCTGAGTTACTTTATTTAGGAAAATGAATATTTTAAAGCTATTAAGGGAATACTTTCAGTGTGTAGTTATATTACTGTCAACAAAAGATGTGATTAAATAAATTGAATGTTGAAGATTTTCGGCTTATGGTTAACACCAGGTAATTAAAAGTAAGCGCTGCAGTGGGAGTACATTATATATCAGCCGTACTCTTTACCTCATTAGCTGGGGTTTTGCATGTTTATGGAGCTAACTTGCAATTAAAAATGCCTTTAACGTATGCTTAACAAGGCCTTTTAGGTATTTGGAATGAAGTACTACAATTTAATTGAAATTGGTATAGCATAAATACATGTCTGTGTAACGCGTCAGATAAATTTCCATGCCTAACTTGTCACTTTGAATCTTGTCCTCTGATGTAGTCTTTAATGCTGACTATAAGGCCTGACATTTAACTTGGATAAAAGATGGAGGTTCTCTCTTAACTCCAAGGAATGTTTTGATTTGTTATGTAAATAAAACTTGATTGGCAAGATATGCTTAAATTCATGCCTCAGCCGCATTTTTAAGATGTGTGAACATTTGTATGTGCATGCAGACATGTTAGGATGTTTTTAGCTATAGTATATCTTTCTTCAATCTTCTGTTCTGCATTAGAATACCTGTAGTAGAAGACTTTCAATGCAAACTTCAGTGTTGATAATTCACTTTGAAGTTTTCATTTTGAATACTGCGACATTTTTGTAAAGAGTTGCTTGAAGTTTAAAGCCAAATCTTGGGCAAACTAAGGTGCAGAGAAAAGCCTAGTTGCTGAACCCTTATCCTGGTGATCTTCTAACTTTGTGCTTTTAGTCAGGGGTTTTGTGGAAGTGGATGAGATGTTAAAGTGTGCCATCAGCAAGGGTGAAGTGTCCTTTAGGTTAAGGTGGCCTACAAAAGATGATGGGAAAAAAAAGAAGGGAAGCAAAGGAACTTCTGCAGGACATGGAAGTGTAAGTGCTAGATGTATAAACAAGGATCACAGCAGCGTGAGCCTGCACATACAGTATGATTTACTAACTTTTTGTCTTCACCTAGGAGTGTTGTTGTACCAACGAAGAAATCAAACATTTCCTCTTCTACAGCTGCTATTGGTGTTCCTACCAACGCTGTCAGTGTGGTTTCTTCTTTAGATTCAGCCCAAGCCCCGGATTTGTCAGGAGAATCTCCTGGTAAGTAAGGGTTAAATTAAACAATTTAAATACCAACACTTCCTCTGTTGCTTCTACTTCCATCACCATTCACTCAGAATACAAATAAAATAAAGAAAAAATTACAAAAGTAGTACTGTATTAGATAAAAAACCCAATTTTGCAACAAATGCAACTGTCTGAGCAATATTTGTCTTAATTTCAAGATTTCTCATTGTTTTGATAGAGCAATCATGCTTTATTAACTTGTATAAATCTGGTGTATTCTGAAGAATATTTTTTATTACAGATTAATAATGTAAAGTGTAAGCTTATTTATAAATTCTGGGGCATTTGACCAAGGATATATGTGTTAGTGCTATGTAGAACTGGAAATTATATACAAGTGTTTCCAATAGCTTTAGCCTGAGGTCAAATTCAGTGTTGATGCTCAACTAATTGCTTTGGACAGTTTTTTCAGTGGGGACAAAATTGAGTAGGTTGTTTATAAGCAAGTGTTCCTTTGAACCCTTGGTCTCTCTGGTTGTTCTGTGTGAGATAAATGATGTTTAACCTTAAATGCTGTGTCAAAGGCATGCTTTTCTACTTAGCCATGTTTGAATCACAAGGCTGTGTAGGATCTTTGTGCCCATGAAGTTTGACTTCAAGACTTAGAAGTGATTTGGATCTTGATTAAGAAAATCTCAAGCTATGCCTGATTATTGGTGTTTTTTTCAACATTTGAGTTTCTTGCTTCCTGGTTTTGTGAACTTATATCCAAACTGCAAGGACTGGGGAAAAAAAATGTGGTCTGTTACCATGTCCTTTTGCACTCATGTGTCTGGAAGGTATTTGTTCCCATCTTCGACTGCCTATTCCATTTCTTGGGAAAATCAAAAGGGTTTTGTTCCAGTCATTCTAAAGGAAAAGAAATACTGAAATATATTATATTGATATATACTGAAATATAGTATGGTCTTCCTCTTTGTGAAAGGGAGAATCCATTTTGCCACCAAAACTGCAGGAGGTAGCATTATATTAGTGTAGGAGTAATATTTGAAGTAAGGGAATTAGCTGTATTTTGAAATGTCACAATTCTTTGGGGGAGATTGGCTCTGAGCAGCTGATCTGTTTTAAAAATAATAAAACCTCACCTATGTAGAAATTATTTAAAATAATTGCTAATTTGCTAACGTCTGACTGATTTACCTGGCTTAGTTGTGGGCTTAATTATAACAATTTCTGAAGTAAGTATTCACCTGCTTTTAATAAAAACAAAACAGATGAACATTGATTTTCAGATTTAGTCAATCTTTTAGGAACGTATGGAAGAAAAAAATAAGTGCTCCTGTGCCTGTAGAATGTATGAGAAATCCAGACAATAAACAATACTAATGTAGTTTGTAACTGTGTGACTTCCATCATGTCTGGAAGTTTTGGCAAAAATTGGGCATGTAATCTGAACTGATATGCATAAAAAGAAACTAATCAGGATTAAAAATAGACATGTTTAGACTGGCAGTATAATTAATTAAAAGAAAAAGTAAAGGGATAAGTGAAATCATGCCTTAAACAGATTAAAACATGAGACTGTTTCTTTTTTCCCCTTTAAAATAATGGCACGGAAACAAAAATTTTGTGGAGTTGGAGTGGTTTACATCTAATGCTGCTCATGTAAATTGCACACATTTAAGTTTGAAATCAAATTCTCTATAAGGCCTTAATTTGTTTTTTATTAGAGGATGGAAGTAGTAATAAGCAGGCTTCCTATTAAACAAGAATATAATTCATATAATTTTCCTCTGAGTTCAGATCATGTATTCTTTCACTAGTTTTTATTTTCGTGCAGCAGAGAATCAATACATTGTTCTCATTTTTCCAGCTAGCACTCATTATAAGTCTGTTTACTTTTGTAATTAAGAAAGAAATTAAGTCTTTTTTTTAAAAGGTGCTGAGATTAGGGGCTTATGTAGTGAATATAAATTTGGGGCTATTTCATGTTTGATATGAAGGCTGTTCAACATTATTGCTATGTTTAAAAACACATCTCATCTGGTTTTTTTTTAAAGTGAGTTTTATATACATTTGTTTGACACATTTTAAAAACTGATAACATATATCACATAATTATATATAGAGCTATAATATATTTTAATATATATAATATATAGCATATAAAATATATGAACACTTGATGCTTTATGGGTAGATTTACTCCAAAACGGGGGTGAAAGTGGTATGCAGACATTGAAATAGGATTAAATAGCAGGTGATAGTGTTCTAATAGTAATGTGTATAAACATTCAATTTGGGAATAAGTGTTATATAGTATGTGATCGTCCTCCACCTGTAGATGTGATGTCAGAATTGCTTTGTTGACATACTAGTCTGTGTGGTTCCAGATGCCTCCATTGCCATTTGCGTGTGCTCAGAATTCATCAGGCTCCTTCCCAATAATTTTTCCTGAAGTTTGCATCTTGCCTGTAGCTCAAGGGTTGTGGGCATCTCAGACATTTGAGGCTTAAGATGCTCCCAGGCTCATATCGCATGGATTGTGACATATCCTGGCCTACCAAATACAAAGTGTTGTCAGGTTGGAAAGAACCATCCAAGCTCACTCTGTTCCTCTGATACTTTGAAAGAGGGTGAAAACATCTTTTGGCCTCAGACACTCCAGCCTTTTTGCAGAAGTTTCTTCACCTTTACTCCTTCAATCTGCAAAGTATTTCACAGCACAAAAAGCCTTTCCTGAGCACAAATGTGCCCCTTGTGGTCTGAACTTTCCCATCAGTATGTTCCTGATGGCTGGTATTTCGGTTGTTGGTTTGCTGGAATCTTGGAAATGAACGGAGAAGATAAACCTGCTGGCCCATCCTGAGCTAATCATTCAATGGCTACTACAGAGGGTGGTATTGAACAAAAGAGCCTATTTGCTAGTAGTAATCTAAGAAGGAGGAATTCTCTGGAGCTGTTTCTTCCTTGGGTTGTCTCACAGGCTGAATGTGAGATGTGACACAGAGATTTTACACATGCTGTGTTCAGGAAGGGCTACTGCTAAGAGAAGACTAATATTTGGACAGGCAGGACTTGGCAGAGCTGCCTGAGCTATTGTGAGCACGCCAGCGGGACGCCTGTATTTTTGTTTGTCAGTTAGTTTTCCTTTTAAATGTTTCCATTACAGTCGCAATGTTCTGAAGTGGTGAGAATTTTTTAAAATATTTTGCAGTTTGCACTCCCACTGTTTTCTCTGACGCTCTGAGTTTCTCTGTTTATGTACTCGAAGGATTTCACATGTGTTTTATTAGTGCTTCACTCCAAAGAATGCAGTCTTGAGGCTTTCACTATTCAGTTTCCAAATGGCTGTTCAAATACAATTTTTATGAAGAGGGAGTATGAAAAGTCTGTGGGAAGCAGGAGTGAATTGTCTCTTGTTCTTACTGACATTCTGAATGTAGAAAACACTGAGAAGTTCCACTCAGTTTCTGTTGCCTGCCTCCTCCCCTTTCTGCTTCAAGTTCTTTGAGTTTCACTTGTTTTGCCTCTGAGCCACACAGAGTTAGTTGCAAGATTTTTCCTTCCTTGGGCAGCCGTTCCCCAAATTGTGAAGTCATAAACAAAGCCATGTCAAAGGGTGAGGTGAAAAAGGAGGTGAATGTTTGCAAGAAACACGAGGATAAGCAGTAACAGCAGATAAAAACAGAGTTGTGACTCCTGAATTCTAGTCCAATACATAGTAAAATGTAAATTTTCTGTGACAGTTGGCTTGTTTTGCAAAGATGAATGGTATTCATTGATTTTTATACATAGGTGAAAATGAACTTGAAGTCATGCAATAAAATAAATTAGCAGGAGACAAGCTAAAGTAAGAAAAATGATCATGAAGTGAGTTACCATCAGTGCAGAGGTTGTTCAAGCAATTCACTGGATTATAGTAATTATTTCAAAGAGAATTCTAACTTAACAGTGACAGTAGTTGAAGGCTAGTTACCAAAGCAGAATGACACTTTAAAAAATCTCAGATTCTGATGATATGCATTGGAAATGCCTTGATACTGTGGCAGTATAAAAACTGTTTTAAAGCCACTTCTCTTAAGAGAAGTTTGCACCATTGTTTCATGAAATCTGTTTTGGTTTAGCCTACAGATGTGTTTATGTAACAGATCCCTTATATTAGCTTGTAAAACCTTTCATTGTAGTCTTGCATTGTGCACTTCCAGCCCCGGAAGTGTATTTTTGAATGAGCTCATTATTTTACTAGATACCTCTTCCACAAAGGCCACTGGTGCATTTACGTAAGGTGGGTCTGTTGTACAAAATTAAGAGGTATGGTTATTTAATTCAACTCTGGTTTTGTTTTTATACCTCATCTCCATCCTCACAAAGTACATCATCATGTACTGCTTGTGCCTTGCCAAGTGCGCTTTGTGAGTGTACATGCAAAAGCATGAGGATCTTGCACAAAGAGTTTTTTAACAATATTTTATTGCTCGAGACACTATTTGTTTAGACCCTTGGGGACCTTGAATAAACAATAAGGCTTCACTGTAAGGGTGCTAGACAGATGATCTATTTGCATTTTCTTTTATGTTCTTGCAAATGTCTGTAAAACTGTCAGTTTGAAGGAGCCAGTTTATCAGTGAAAGGATAAGGAAGAGATAAGTCAGTTTAGTTCCACATGTTTGAAGTAGCTACTGCACTTACCCACATGTGTGTTGTGGATGAAAATATGCTACTGAAGTATTTTCATCCTTTTCACTAAAAGCAGAAAAAAAGTATAATAAAAAGCCACCTCTGAGTTAAATAAAGAAAAAAATGTACTTTCCACAAAACAAAATCTGCATGCAAAAATTGCTTTGCCTTTTCCCATTGAAAAACCCCTGAAATTCTCAGCTGGGATAAATCTGAGATTCACCACTTTTAGTGAAATGTATCTGAGTTTGGAATGTGATTTTAGGTGTTGATAAGCATGAAATAATTCAGACCATAAATATCCTTATGTAATCTTCAAAAAGAATATCAGTTTATATAGATGCCTGCTTTATGCTTTGTTAAATTAAAATTATCAGTGCTTTTTCTGTTATGTCCATTTTTAGAAGTCAATATTTATTTAAAATTTCATAGAGTTTTACGTTTATACCTAATCTGTTTTGTGCAGTTTGTTTTTATTTCTAGAAGAAAAAATAATCATGTCCTGTGTTGTCAGTGATTTCCTTTACCTCCCACTCAAGCTATTTTTACCAGTTTTGTTGAAAAAATGGAAAACCAAAAAAACCCCAACCCATCCCAACGAAATAAAACAAACAACAAAAAAGCCAAGTTACCCTAGACTGAGAGTGTTTCTTTATTAGCCTCATGATAGCTATTATGCTATCATAATAGCATCTGCATTGTCCTTGCAGATGTTTCCCTGGATTTTATTTTTTCCCTAATTTTTCCTTCAGTTATTTTGCTGATGGTCTAAATATTGCACAGAATTATTTTAATCTCGTTTAATTTTAAAGCTCATGCTGCTGTGCTGCGATCTTAAATCTTACTTTATTCTGATTAAGTGATCCATGCTTTAATAGGGTGGGATTTTAGTTGTCTATACTATTGACTTTATAACCATACCCAATGAGTAGTGGATTACTGGTGACAGATTTTAGATGTGGTAAAAAGCACGTGAGCATTTCTGTATCAACTCATTCTGCTTGAACAACCTGTGTGTTGAGAGAACTTTCTTACTTCGAAGGCTTTGTGTTCCATTTCAGTTTGGTACTGTGTTGGACTACCCAGGTCAGTGTGCTCATTTCCCCGTATGGGCAGTAGTGTGTGCCTGTAAATCCACTTCTGGGCATGTGGGCTTTGGAGTGTTTTTTAGTTAGAGGGACTTGTCAAATGAGAGTAGGAATGGTGGGCTTTAGAGAGAAAGCTGGGTATTCTAGTCAAATTATTTAAATACAAAGTTTATCATGACAAATGGCATGGTTGTTTTGAAGTCTTAATTAAAAAAAAAAAAGGAAAGAAAATACTGTAGCTGTTAAGTATCTGACAAACAGCCACTGAATCACGTGGCTTTGTTGCCTTATGTGGGATTTGTTTTGTTTTTCGGTGCAAGAAGCTCTGTTCTAATTTTTGGCACATCATTTGACAGCTTTTCCTTTGGGAATACCCAAAATACTTTTTGGTGGTTTGACTGTGGAAAACTAGCTGTTAAAAAAAATGGAACTCTATCCATGAAAATATTGAGAACATTTACAAAATCTTGCCATCGCTGTTGAAACTTTCAGGAATATATATTTGATTAGCCTTTTTTAGATAAATTATTTAGGATACAGTGCCCAGAAGGTTCACATTGCACTTTGCTTCCAGCTACCACTTTGTTCACCACTTTCTGACCCTTCATTCTGTATGGCCCACTCACTTTCCTTCTATCATCCCCGTACAGCAGTCAGCATGAGAGCTTCAGGTTGAATTTATGAAAAGCCTAAATGTATCACATTCACAAAGATACTGCCTATCTCTGAAGAAAGAAAAAGAAATAAGAGCAAAACTTTTCACGGTGTTGATATTATAGTTAATTTTATTAGTTTCTGTGCTGCCTTTGAAACAAGATTTGAGAAAACCACCTTCCCTGACAAAAGAAAACAAGAAAACCCCTCACCCACCACAAACCCTTGATATTTCTTGGAGGAAGCTCTGTGTGCCAGAGTTTTGGAGCAGAAGTTTGAAATTTGACAGGAGAAATAAATTCACTATCTCAGGGATCTATCTTTGCCATCTCTTTCCAAATCTATTTCACTTTGATCAAGTTGAAAATCTCTGAAAAGTTGCAGTTGACCCATTTTGGTAGATACTTTCAAGATCTCAGCAGCTGATTTCCTGACAGGTTGCATTTAACTGAATTAACTAACTCCATCAAAGGTGGGACCGTCAGGAATTTTTCTCTAGGTGTAGTTCTAAGAAGGGTCACATCTTTGGTAAGGTGGATGTGAGAACTAAAATGATTAAAATCTCTTCTTTCATGCTTTTTTCCTTTTTTTTCCTTTTTTTTTCTTTTTTTTTTAAACTCCCCTCCTTTTCAGCTGCATAAAAATCTGAAACTGGCAAGGTGAGAGGAAAGAGAATAGGACAGGGTCTTGGGGTGGAAAGAGATAGGACTAGATGCAGTCATGCTCCTGGGAAATGCACAGAAACCTGTCTGCTAAGATTCATTCCTCTCTATAGCTTGGAATGCAATGTAAGATTTGTGAGTCACCATTCCTATCCTGGCAGAAAATATCTGTGAAGTCTCTGGCTGTCTTGCTTGCCCCCTGTTCATCATTGCTAATACCAATCCATACTGCAGTATGGAGGTTGTATTTCTCTTAATATACTGAGCAGCAGAATTTAATATTTACAGATTCCTCCTGTGCTGATGAGAGCCATGTAGTGTCAATTTGACATAACACAACTGCTTTTTTTTTTTTTTCTCTAAGTGTAGGATACATAAATGACCCAGTCTTCCCTATCAGCCTTTGAAAAATTGATGTGGCAAAGTTAATAACTCATAAATGATGTTATACCACTGCCATCATGCTAATGACACTGCCAGTGCAATGGAAAATTTTATCATAGCTGCCTCTGTCAGAGTCCTAGTGTTGCAAAAATTTAAGCCAGGCTGTTGAAAATACCCACTCATTGTTTTCTGCGTGATTTTGATGCAAATATATATTTTAATTTTAGACAAAAATATTAGGGGTTTTCGGTGCAAGTTCCTTGAAATTAGATGAACACTTCCGGTAACCAAAAGAGATTGCTTTAAAACATTACCATTTGGCTTTATATTATTATATATTAGTATTATTATATATATTAGCACATTACATGAATATTAAAGGTGTAAGACATTGTTTGTGTTTACCGCTGGGATTGTCAGTGTTATTAAATTTGTTCAGGATCATGGCTTATAAGACCAGAAGGGATCACTGCAGCCTAGTCTGACTTCCTTCACAAAATAAACTACAATGCTTCCTTGAATTACTTTCTGTTTGTGCTAAAGCAGCATTTAAAAAGCTTGCCATGGCATACCTGGTACTTATGAATGCAAGTAAATAGGATTCTTATGGAAAAAAATGTTTGAGGTACAAAGAGGTGAAAGGGTTTCACCTAGTCCTCACACAACACTTGAAAACCGTGCTTTCTCAGAGCTCGAGCTCAAGGCTTTAGTTTCTGGTCCACTTTTCTAATCTCTGGAACGTTTTCTTATATAATTTAAGTTTATTATTACTTTCTCTTGTAGGAAGGGGATCATCTAATTCAAAATTGCCATCTGTTCCTACAGTTTCTTCAGTGCCTGAGGATTCTGCCTCCAATATGAGGTAACTTCTCCAACTGATCTGAGCAGCTGTGCTGTGGCTCATGTTATTGATATTACAGTTGATATTCTGATATCACGTATCTTAAGAATGTTTTTTTGCTGATTTTCAGTAACTACAGAACGTTTGGGAAAATACTGAGTTTTGCATTATTAATTCCTTCTTATACATGTATATCACTTAAACATTGTCAAAATCTATATTCCTTTTTACAAAATTTCAGTAACTTCCTTCTTTTGTTGCTAATCAAACGTATCTCTCTACTAGTATTACAGACAGGCTTGAGCATGCTTTGGAAAAAGCTGCCCCACTTCTGAGAGAGATTTTTGTGGATTTTGCTCCCTTTCTTTCTCGAACTCTTTTGGGCAGCCATGGGCAGGAGTTGCTGATAGAAGGTACAAGTAAGTTTCCATTTAAAAAAGGGGGGTTTGTGTGCTTTGTTTTACCTTGGAGACTCAACGTTTCTTTATTTAGAAGCTTTCTTCTTGCCTTCCCAAATGGTGCTGTTCACTGGATTTCACTGCCTCCTGTTCCTTCTGTCTTTAGCCCTCCGAGCTCATTATCACTGCCTCCTCATCTTTGCCATTTCTGCTACCTCTTTGTGTCCATCTTCCTTAGTTTTCCAACTCTCCTGGTAATTTGTCCTGTATAAGCTGGTGTACAAAATGTGTTTTGTGAGCTTTAAGAGAAATTTTGGTGTCAGGGTCAACACTTTGATACAAAGTAAAGTATATAGTGTAGAGAGTTGGGTACAAACTTTTGACATTTTAGCTGGGATGTTGTAACAGAAGGGTTCTTGGGAACTATGTCAGTGGAGCATGTTCTGGTCTATCGCACGTGAATCTGCTTCTGGCTTTTTGGTTTCTAACTGGAAGGGAGTCATACAGGTAAGAGGAATACCTTGTCAGTATAGAGGAGAATTCTCTGGCACATCTGAGAAGATGAGGATTCACGTGCACAGCAGTGATCATGGCTCTTCCTGGTGGAAGGTTGGCATGAAATGGTTGAGATTGAGATGATGAAGTTTTCTTTATACTGGTGGGTTTCTCTCTGCTTAAAACTGACTTTAAGACTTCAGTTCTTCAATGCAGATATTAATGTCCTCAATTTAGAAAATTGTGCATATTGGAACACTGAATTTAGCAGTGCAACACCAATTTGTCAAGTTTCTCAGAATTTGGCTATGTCATATAAATTGCTTTGTCCACTGATTTTTAGAGTGAAATTTTCAGGTTTTGTCCAGTTGAAGAAGTGACCAGAAGAGCTTGTTGCAGCTTCCAATGATAAGTGCTCTCACGATAGAGTCTTCTGGTTGCTTAACTTGAGCTGACCTGTATTTGCACTAACAGATCTAGTTTCCTCCTAGGGAATTAAAGTTCTTTTAAAAACATTTTTGAAACTTCTCATTTCTTGGGTTAGGACAGTCATCCTGTTTGTATGCCGAATATGAACATTGTCAGAAACAGAGTATCAAACACTGCTATGTGTTTTACTGAAGACTGCTGATATCAAAGTTGAGACTTCATTAAACTTCACAAATTAAAGTTATTTAGTTTAGGAATTTAGCTTGCTTACCATTTGAGGTAGGAAAAAATGGAAGGAAGAAGTGTACAAATTGCTTTCTGTGAGACTGAAAAAGATGGGATTCTACTTTTGTAGACATCATTTTAGCTGATTAACATTTTAATGGATGCTGCCTTGTGAACAAATTTATTTCATTCATTTAATAAGAAAAACCAGAAAAGCAGTTTTTCTCAAAGATTTATTTTCTAGGGAAGTAAATATCCCATTTTAGTTACATTTTTTCTTCTCCAAAGATAAAACATAATCTGGTTCAAAGTACTTCGACTGTAATATAGTTATATGCATGGATAGGTGAGTATTTCATAAATTGGATGAGCAAAAAGAAGCAGGATAATCAATGGGTGTGTATGAACTGTCTGGACAAAAATAAACACACAAAACCCATTTTTGGGCCTAAACCCCAGTTATAGACAAACCCAAAACAAAATGAGAATACAAATAATAATACTCAAATTAGTTTATAAACAACTGAAAATATATAATAGGTTACTGCTTGCACTTCTGCTTAGGTTTAGTGTGGGGTTAAGGGTCAAAGTACTAATAAGAGTGTTTGGGATGTCTGCTGCCATGAAACAAAATGGAAACTTGATTGATAGCTGGGGGCTGAAAGGAGAACGCGCAATGGAGAAAGCAGAGGTCATAAAGCCACTTCCCTTCTCTGCATATATAATGACCCAATCCTTCGAGAAATAGCAAAATGTAGATACAGTGGATTAATATAACATATGTTAACCACACTTCTGATCATTTTGACATACCAGCGTTTATGAAACTGAATAATGGGGGTAGGAATTAGTATTAGCTGCTTCTTTAAGATGGAAGGCATGGAATTTATGATTTTCCTCTCACATACGTACTTTTATTTTGTGCTGATAACGTACAAAATTGAATGGAAGTGGCATGAAAGTTTCAGTTCTCTTTTGTTTGTCAAAATGCTTCTAATCTATTGCACTTCAAAATAGTTTGTGTTAATAGCTGGTGCCATTTAAGCATGCATTTATGTATCCTTTTTTTTTTCCTTTTGTAGGTCTTGTGTGCATGAAATCCAGCAGTTCAGTTGTGGAGCTGGTGATGCTCCTTTGCTCTCAGGTGAGGTTTAAGTAATAATGTCTGAAATTGCTCTGTTTGAACACAATGGAAATTACAGATAAAATTTTACTTTAAATTTTACTTTCAATTTGAATTCATGTGTGATAGGTAAAAAGATAATGTACAAGGCCTTTTGATTAAAAAAAAATCGTAGTAATTGTGTCTATTCAAGTGGGTTTTTGTTACCTTGCTCTTCAGCATTTACATAACCTTGAAGATGGTGTGCCTACATAATTCTGTGCTGTCATTTTTGTAAGATGAAATAGGGTCAATCAAATATTAAAGAAACAGATTGATTTCTGCATCTTGACATGCTGAATCCTCTGGGATAAATAGAATTTTTCCTTTTGTGTAGAGGTTATGAAATGAGTGATAAATACTTTTGAAACCCTGTCATTCCTAATTGATTTGACAAGTACTAAGCATTTGAGAAAAATTTAAGAGAGCAACCCTGGTTGTCATCAGTTTGGGACATTCTACATTCCTAAAGGCAAAGTGATTTTAGATATATAAGAACTTGAGAATTGCCTGTTCCTGTGGTTCGAGAAGAGACCGAGCCTAAGGAACTTTCTTAAAATTATATGTGCTATATTAATTGAATTTTTTGGGGGGTTTCTTGCTTTCTTTTTTTCTTCCTTTTTTTTTTTTGGTAATTAAATGGAAGACTGTTTTTATTGAGCCTTTCTTTTGGTGCCTTAAAATTATACCTTTCTGGTAGTAAATTCCCCTACTTAAAACTTTAAAATAGCTTTTTTTAATGGGAATGGTATTGGTCTAGAGGTCAAGGGTTCTGACCCATTTCAAAACCTTTGACCTTCATTTACAACCCCTATGGTTTGCTTGCCTGACGAATAAGGATAATGCAAAATTAATGTTTCTTCACATCGATTTATTCGTTTTAGTGCCTATATTGCCAAATTTATTTAGAGTGTGCTGATAGACATTTCATGAATACAAATGAAAGAATCATAGAAGGTGTGAAAAATCGATAGTCTACATTGTCAATAAAGTGCAATAAGAACAATTACTTCTGGAGATTACACCTAATAGATTTTACAATGAACTAGTGAAGAGTAGTTATGTTTTCTAGTGAGGTTATTATTAATGAATGTAACCAGAACTTTGCTCATCTAGTTTTCTGTCTTCCTCAGGAAATACAGTATTGTTTTACCCTGAAAGGAATTTAATATTCCTTATGGAACTTTTGGAATTTAGAGATTGTTATTTTACATATGGCAATACTGGAAGTGAACATTGTTCACAACTTCTAGAATATGAACTTGCAGCTGATTTAAATTAGAAAAGAATCTTTGCTATCAAGAAATCCATATAACAAATTTTACTGTTCATTCAGGAATGTGTTAAAGTAAAAACTAATCCAAGTATTAAATATGTGTCTGACAACTTGGTATAACCATTTAAAACAAAATTAGTTTTTGGTATCCATGCTGCTAATATCAATAATTAGGGCTTGACCTTTCCCTTTTTTTTTTTTTTTTTGGTGTGGTAATCTAATCTTTCTTGAAATCATGTTGTGCTCTGTACTGTACGTCGCTTGTTTGGTTTTGGGAAGTGGAAAGGATAAGGAATAAATGACGTGCTCTAATGCATCTATTTGTCATATGTGTCACAATGCCACTTAATGCTAATCTAATCAAATTGAAGCTACCGTGATTGCTTAGCAGTGCAAGTTGCACAGGCTGAGGTGGTTCTTTGTGGAGTAGTAGAAATAAACCAATAAAGTCACAAAGACCTCAAAGTCTTTTTAAAGTTACATAGCAGCTGTAATTTTTGGCAGAATATGAAAAATGATGTGAGAAATGAATCTAAAATTAGCTCCAGATGTATACAGATTGTTCTGGGGTGATAATTACATTTTTCACTTTGAATTTTCCTAATTCAAAGAGGTCAGCATGGCAATCACAGAAGTGATTTATTTTGTTAAGAAGTGAACTGTCTTTTGCTACATGAAAGCTTGAGAGATATGAAATTGAATTTCAAGCCGACATTTTACAGATACTGGGAGGAGATGGGGTTGAGCTTGATTGATTTTTTCTTTTTTTTTCCCCTTCTTTTTATTTTCTTTTTTTCCCCTCAAGATAGGGTGGGAAATGAAGTGATATCCTTTTGCTAAAATTTTAATTAATTTTTAAGAGGAGATGGAGAGGATGCAGTGCCAAAGATCAAAAGATCAGGTCAAAAAACAGTTTTTAATCACATAAATAATGTGGTATAGTTACGAAGTAAGTATCTGCAAATTTGATTTAAAACTTCACAAATTTGTCAGCCATCATTTTATGAAATTGAAAGATTGCTCTGATTAATCTTTGGTGTTTTTTATGATAACCTCTTCTCAAAATTCATTTTAAACATTGTAGATATGATGTAAGTGCTTGGATTGTTTTTCTGAAGCACCTTTTGACATTTTTCTGATGTTCATTTAGATCTGTGGCTGAATTATGTTTTTTCTTCCTCAGAAGTGGAAAATGGAATAATAATATCCTACAAGTTTTTCATAAAATTGTGACAATAAAGCTCTTCAATAGGCGAAGTGATTTTAAAAAAAATTTAAGTGGTACCGTTCTCTGAAACTATTTGTGACACCTGGTTAATTTCTTTTATCGTTTAAAATTCATGTATTTAGGCATATGGAAAAAGACCCTTATTCTGTGTTTTTGTGTTTGCATGTTGATATATTGCTTTCCATTTAACACAAGGTAAAAAAGAGAAACAGGTGGTTTGAGAGACAGACAAAAGGCTTTTTCTAAGACAAAAACAGTTGTGTTTTTTGATAGACACGCTACATTTTGAGACGTGTCTCTGTGTGTGTACTTACATTTCTATAAATCTATCAAAACATAAAGAATCCTTCATTTAATATTACTGCAAAGTGTTCCTGCTTATTTGACATTAATATCATTTTTGAAGGAATCGACGTTGCATTCAAGGCCACTTTATAAAAGCGTTGTGTTGCTCATCCTAATTCAGTCTGACACACATTCCAATAACACTACCTCCCTTCTAGGGTTTAAAACTAAATTTATGGCTGAGCATTGTGAAGTGCATCATTTAAAAATGGTTTCAACCCAAAACATCTAATAAATAAATAATGTGTATGGCTACTCAGTAGCAGACTTTCCAGACTAGAAATCATTCCATCGGATACTCAACAGTCCACTATCGGAGAGGGCTGTCAGATAAATCTTATAGTAGCTGCATTCATGTCCTGTAAATCACATGTTATTGTCTGAGCCTTCTGCCAGGTCATCTATTCTTTTCCCATTTATCAGAAATGCATAGAGTACAGTGAACCTAGAAGCACCATCTCGTCTGGCCTGGCATCCTGTCGGGGTAATTAAACCAGGCGAAAGAGAGAAGTTCTCTTTCTGTTCTCCCGTCTAAATGAGTGACATCAGCATGTTGGAGGTGCTCGTATGCAGTTGTGAGACAAGACTTCTGCATAGGGAAACTGATGTCTCCCCTGAAGAAAGCATTTTTGTCTAAAAGGGCTCTCTGTGCCGAAAACTCAAAGGGGCATGGATGAATTCAGTGCATATCCATAAAGCATAAATGCTACTGTGCTTCCTTTCATTTGTCAGATATTTTCTTGAAATACATGACTGAGTAGGAAAAACTGTGGTCTTCCCTCCTCTGTCATGAAACGATTAAAAATATTTCTCTCTTACTCATGTGCATGAAGCATTTGTCTGATATTGTAGCTCCCAGGTGAAAAGGTACAAAATGGGTGAGATAGGTTCCATAATTTTCCTTGATGCCTTTGAATTTACAGAATTTCTGGCACTTGAAAGATGCTGCTTTCTGAAGTAAATCAACTAAATCCTCAGTGTATGTGTTATCAGTATGTGTTAGAGAGCTAATTAGGTGGCTCTTCTCCGATTCATCTTTGACTTAAGAGTGTAATGTTCTAGACTATAAAGTAAACCTCCTCTAACTGCCTCAAACACTGTTCAGCTCCTGGATAATTTTCTAAAACTGATGGAATGCCACCCAACCTATTTAAAAGGTTACAATTGAAAATTAATGAATACTGCAACAACTTGTAGGACCCCTCCACCACCACTGCCCACACACATACTTGTTCAAGGTATTCTGATTCTAGGCTCTTCCTTCCTCTATCCAGTGCTTTTTCAAAAGGGCTAAAGGCATTCTTGATAGCTGATGGCATATGTAAAACCAAGACCAATGTTTCAATATGTTTAATCTCTAGATATTTTATGTTCTGGAAATATTAGAATGCTATATTGCAATACAACTACATAACCATCGCTAGTAGATGTATATTGGGCCTTGATAAAGTATATCTTTCATGGGCAGATTAAAGAGGGAAGTGTAAACCCTAATGCTCCAAATTCTTTTTGTGGGCAGAGGTAGCATCTCCTCATATGGCCCAATGAAATCTGATTATGGTTGAACATGTCATGTACAGCTCTGACAGTTTTTGGAGGTTTACATGTGCATTTTAAGAATACATCAGAGGGTGATTAGTAGTATTAAAAGAGATAAAAATTACACTGTGAAAGTTGTTCTTACTACCCTTATAGGCAAACTTTGGGTCTTCAGCTCTCTTTCTTTTTTCTTTTTCTTTTTTCTTGTCTAACTTAGTTATCACTGCTTAAGTGGTGAAATTTTTGCCACAGGTATTTCTTTAGCATGATATTTCATATGCTACTGAAACCCTTTGCTGGCAGATTCTGGTGCTCATAAAAAAAATCAGTGTGCATCTCTTGAATGGGCAGCCTCTCGGTCGTGTTATCTCTCTTACTTTGATAAGGAATCTTAATTGAGCAATACCAACATGTTCCATGCACCCATACAAACTGTATGATATCATTATTTTCCCTAAGGAAGAGCAATAGGATGATGGTTACGATTTTGATTTTATTCCAGCAAAAAAATTTTTCACAGCCTCCTTCCTCTTCCACCCCATTGCTTAAGTGTTTGTGGAATGCAGTGGCATCTTCAGGCTTTATGAGTATCCTCTGCTCAGGAAAAAAGCTTTGTATTGATGATCCAAGTTCCTTACCTCAGGAATAGATTTCTGCAATGTGTTCTAAAATGTGGCAAGCCTTTGAATTGCTTGGAGATTTCAGTTGATGTAGAAGATGGCAGGTTTTCAGTGTTGGTTGAGAGAACGCATTATGCTGATGCTCTGTGATCTGCACTGGTTCCTAATTTACTTCTGAGTGCAATTTGATATGATGGATCACTATAGTGATTGCTATAAAGTTTTAATTGAATGGATTATAGGTTATCTAAAGACCAATGTCACTATGATACCATGGCAGGCGAACTCAACAGATTCATCAAAACTCTTTAGCAATATCCTGGTTTAGATATGAAGAGAATGAATGCTGTTTGAATACTTTTTATGTGCCCCAAGTATTAGATGATGACATTTTAATCACAATAATGTTCTTCCATCTAGTCACTTTGTTATAACAGCTGAAAATAAGTTTAAAAAGGATTTGATAATCCTTTAGATATGTGATTAAAGAAATATATATGTTTTGGCATAAAGGGTAGATTTTATAGGGATTTTGTAAACTGTCAGATGATCTTCTAGCAACTGTAATACATGCTCTAATTTCCTTTTAAAAGCTGTTTAGAAGATATCAGGAGTGGAAAGGTTTTCTTTTTATACAGTGTGAACTTATGCCAATAGGATCTTTGTCTGTATCAAAGATTAATGTAGCTGTACTTGAGTTAAAAAAGAAAATCCAATGATAGATTGCTTTCATGATAAAATGGCTAGAAACATAACTTTATCAGGCAAATGAAAATGATTTAGATCTTAACACACAAAAATTGAAAAAAGAACTTACCAAAGTCTGAGTCGAGAAGCTCGGGGGAAGATTTTGCATGAATCATGCCTGTAGATGTTTGCCTTGTGCCTTGTATTGCTAACTCTCCTTGAAATGTGCCAGAAACTTTGTAGTGCACTATTGTCCTTTTTAAAAATTTATTTATTTATTGCTTGTGCTCTTTTGAAGAATTTGAAGATTGGAAGAATATTTGCTAGCCTAGCTTTTTGTAGAGATGAGGTGGCTGTGGAAGGGAGAATATTCAAGATCATCTTACTCTACTGTGGATTATTTAGATGGTTAAACTGCTCAGATCTGCTTCATACCAAGTAGATCCAGGCACATTAATAAAACCGTGTAAATCTTAACATTTGAAAACATGGGATTGCCAAGCATGTTATTAATTGTTATGCAAGTAGCAGTAGGGATGCTTCTAGTGCAATTTAGTAACAAATATTACATGGTCCTTGTAACTGGAAAACAAAATGGAAGATCTTTATCCTAATCTTCTTTGGGATGCTCCTGGATGGAAAGTACTTGGGAAATATCCATTGAGCTTTATGTATAGTGCTACTTATTGTATTTTCAGTGAAGAGATTTTACATTATAAACTGTTTTCTCCTCAAAAAATTTTGTTATTCTTTTTCCCCTGCAGTGTATATTTTAATCTACAGTGGTTTAGTTTTGCAGGATGGAGACTGTGGTCAGAGCTAGGGAGAGGGAAAGGTAGATCCCACAGTAGCCAGTGGCCATGCTATCCGAGTATTCTCCTGGGACAGAAGAGATTTAAGTTCAACTAATGTTTCATGTAACATTTATTATCACCAGGTAGAATAATCTGTCTGAAAAGTTTCGACATATCTTCACAAAGTAGCTGATAGTCCAGGAGCTCAAGGGCATTCAGCAGTCATGTGGAAGAGTCCAGTTTTGAAAGAAATTAAGTTCTCTCAATCTGTAAAAGCAACATTGTGATTCACCTCTGTTGTCGTCAATTGCCATTTCCTTTTTCTTTTTTGTTGTGATATATGAAGACATCAGTGCTCTTCTGTAGAGTCTTGGGGATAAAATGTAAGGTTTCTGCATTCTCCTGCATTGCAGACACTTGATATCAGCACAGTCAGCTGTTTGGCTAGTGGTCAGCAGGATTAACTCTGGAGAGAGTGAATGAAAGTCCTAGAAGGTGTAGGTGGGCACTGTTGGCATCCAGACTCGTTAAATGTGGTCCTTTGTTGTTTGGATTTTAGATACTGTCTTGTCAGTAAGTTTCCTTCTAACAAAACAGAAGGTTACATTACCAGATCTGTTCTCTGGATCGTCTGGATTCTCCCTTACGCTGATATATCTGGGGTTTTATGCATAGTGTAACTTCTTTCCTTCCTGAGTGGGAGTTTTTCTTCCATCTCTGAAACCTGAGGATTTCAGTTTAGGTGCTGAAAACATATATTGACAGCTTTCGTGCTTTGTATTTGTCACTGAGCAGAGTACTTGGAATAATTACAAGTGGATTACATGTGCTATGGATATTTTGCTGCTTGCTTCATTGAACTGTGTTATACATTTGAAGTGTCTGAAACTGAAGATCAGATTGGTAGATAACTGTCTGAAGTGCAAATCTGATAAAATCGAAATAAATGGAAACAGCTGGGAAAACCTTTCCTTTGAACTGGAGTATGTTGAAATTACATTTAAATTAGCTGCATATATTTTTTTTCCTTTGACTTAAGCAGGATGTAAATTTTGTTTCTCCAGAACTAGATTATTGTAATATATTCTGTGTGAAACCCCAAGATAATGTAAAAGTTGTCTATTGGAATTTTCCCCCTCCTCTGATATCCTGTTGCTTTCTAAATTGTTTGAGAGTTTAATTGCCTGTACTTGCCTGTTGAGTGCCCTGGAATTGCTTGGAGAACACCCTAACATGTTTAAGTAGGAGTTTCTTTCAAACTCCTGTTCTTAAAATCTCTAAGGTTCACACTTCACTACACTTAAGATCTGCTTGAAATCTGCCTTTTCCCTTAGGTGTAATTGCTGGCTTTGGGAATATTGTGCTTTTAGTATGGCTTATAGACAGGCCATTCAAAATGTCTGTGTCCAACACTGGCTACATTTTAGAAACATTAATTGTGATAGACTCATGAAAGAAACAATAGGCCATGAAGCGAATGGATGTGTATTGTCAGTTTGCTTAGTAGTAGAAATCAAAGAAGTTTGTAACTTAGCTTTTGCCTTAAGCGTGAAAATAGGTTGGAAAGTATTGAGAATTATTTGCCAATACTGTATGAATAATAAGTGACCTTTTCTTGACTTAGTGATGCAATAAGCACTTGGTAGTTGTATCCTGGCAGTAGTAGTCTCAGTAGTTAAAACGTGTTTGCTTTATCTCCTTATATCTTTCTGTATCACTTAGTCTAGGAGAATGTTTTAAGGGTTTTACTCATTCTCCAGTTTGGAGATGAAATGTATGATGTGGGATTTTAAGATGAGCAAAAACTAGTGGCCTTTGGTTTATGCTACACATCTGCTTTGCGGGAAGGAGTGGTGAGCTTTGTGGTTTTGAACAAAAATTTTAAAAATACATTTGTATGAAAAGAAGTCAAGAGAGGGGTCCTGTATGTTAGACTAAGCAAGTGTGTAGAGAGGTACAAGCAGATAGGTGTAGTAAAGCTATGACTTTTTTTTTGGAGTGGTGTGAAGCATTGTTTCTTGTGACAATCCACTCGGAGGATTCAACATGACTTGCAGGCTTTGGGTAGAGAAATGGATAAAAGATGGGGCTAAAAACCACAAAACCATTCTTAGAAACAGTTTGCCACACTGGAGTGGAGACAGGTGAACTTTACTAAGTTGTTCTTACTAAAACAGAATTCTGTGGCAGAAGTGAGGATTTTTCCTCCCTGATTTTCTTTTTTTTTTGAGTACAGTCTTTAGTGGTTCTATAGGCTTGTCATATATTCTCATAAGCTCATATGAAGAAAAATTCTCTCATGAGTTAAGAAGTAGTTGCATTTGGTCAGAAATTCAGGACATGGTGTGAGTTTAATGGAAAACACACCTTCTACAGCTAAAAATATTAGCCCTTAAAGCTGTGTTGCTGAGAATTTGTTTGATTAATGTATATGTTTTTATGTCTAGGGAGGAGAGTGGATTGTCTAATGTAAATGTGAATCTTGGGAGTGGGATAGGGGAACAGAACAGCTTCATTTCCATTAATGTACAGTGCTGCAGATGTTCAAAACCAAGGGAACATAATTTAGCTACAGAAGGAAGACTTTCCTGAAGAAAAAAGGCATCCTGTTGCTTCACCAGCACACTAGGACTTAAAAAAACACCACCATTTAAGGTGAGTTTTGTGCAGCGAGAGCACACCCTGTGGCTTGGCAGTCTAGTCAGAAGGATGATACCACGCTGACTTTATAACTAGATCTTTGAACAATATTCTCATGGGTGGTAAATGCAAAACAAAGTAATATCAACTGGCACTTAATTCTGTGAGCTCCCTGCTGGTGGGGCTCTGCACTGAAATGAAACTCTTCCTGACAGGAAGTCAGCCGCGAAGTGTGGAGACCTCTGAAAATAAAGTGTGCTTTAATTTGACACCCCGCTGTTTTACAGCTAGCCTGTTTAATTTGAGACTATGGAAAGAGGGTTTGTGCAGGGGAGGGGTATGAGATTATGGAAAGTTCAGCGAGCAGCAATGCTTGTTGCTGATTTAATACTAATTACAAATATGGGAACTTTTTTGTTCATGTTAATAAACCAAATAATATGTCTCTGTTTCCAAGCAAAACTGCTTGGGGAACTCAGGATCTGGGAAGCTGTGCTATGTCCTGGAAGTTCTACCTGGAGAAACTTTGTGTAGTGGTGCTGTTACGTTTATTGCCTAACTTGCACTCTTATTTATATGCATCTGTGCTTTTTGCCTATCTCTGCAAATGGGAAAAAAACCCACATTTGTCCCATCAAAGATTGTTGACAATGTACTAACTTTTCCATAAATATTTTGTGATGACTTAAGTGATAAAAACTCGTAATTCAGATTATGCAGCAATCATGATAGTGGGGTGCATGACTGTTAGGTGTTAGATCCTAGTTCAGAGTCAATTTGATTCAGAAGAAACAGCTGCATTTTCCAGTTCTCTTTGAATAGTTCCAAAGACATTTATTTCTATTCCTACATAAAACCAAAATGGTTATATTTTTCTTGTGTAAAATTGGCTGGTAAGGATTTGCAGTGAAAGGAGCAGAAAATTATTATTTATCATGTTTATTGTAGTGACAGATGAGAATAGAGCCCTTTGTTGCAACATGTTGTGTATTTATTATATTTTAGTGTAGATAAAGACAATAGATGTAGGATGAGGAAGGGAACATGGTATGCAAGTGGAGTGTACTGGGAGAGACATGGTTTTCTGCTATTTTTTTTTCCAATTGATTTAGCTTCATTTTCTCTAAATGTTTTAAGAAAAGATCTGCATTAGGATAGGATTGCCTAAGGGAATATCAAGGGACAGGTTTGGACATCCTGTGTTATGAGTGAGGAGGTGGGATTGGCTTACATACGTGAGTTTCCTTCCCTCAAAGGTACAGTGATAGCAGGAATCTTGTTCATCGTGTGCATGCATTCATTATAAGAGTTTAAACAGAAACCAAGCTACATTTGGGGAAAAGGGTAATACAGAATCATGGAATCATAGAAGGTTTGGGTTGGAAGGGACCTTAAAGATCATTTAATTCCAAACCCCCTGCCGTATAAAGGGGCTTACGGTTCCAAAACCAGTGTTCACCATGTGTAGTATTTCTTTATTAGTTAAATTTGTTTATTTGAAGCTAAGCACATTGAGCAGGAAGGTTGCTGCTATTTGGTGGTGATGATGGTTATTGCTTGCCATCAGTGGGACTTGTCCAGCACTACTGGTGCAACTGTGCAGCACTGGGTATGCTGGGATTTTCTTGTTCTTACAATTTGTAGTCTACTTTAAAAGGCATTTTCCTTCCTGTTCAGTGGCTTTGCAAAATCTGAAATTGCAATCCCAGTTAAACAAAAAAGCACTCAAATCAAGAGTCAGTTGTGTTATGCTCCTGCTATTGCTCGATTTGTTTCTTTGTTCATTAAGATTATGCTGGCACTGCAGCTTAATTATTTGGATCTCTTCCCTTTGTTCATCTTATGCTGTCGCTTTTCCTCACGTCTGTTTTTCTGACTCATCTCCTTTGGCTTGAGAGTTTTGTGCTTCACATTGCTGCTTATTTACAGAACTGCTTGGTACTTTGATTTCTCAATTAATTTTTAGAATTCCTGTTCCTGTTCTTTCCGAAGCTAGTCTTTCATCTTGGCATTGGAAATAGCTGATGGTTAAAGAACCTGGAGAGGAAACGGCAGCGGAGAAGGTTTGCTGCTAGATGAACTCAAACCTGACCCCTAATTTTGTTTCATGAGGCGTCATGGCAACAGCCTGCTAGTGGGAGAGAGAAAGGGAGAAACTGCCCAGGGAAATTGCTTCCTCCATCAGAAACTGGGGACCTGAAAGCACCGATCCACTCATTTGGTTTTTTCCCCCAGTTTTTCATACTTCTTTGAAACTAGACACAAAAATGAAGTTTGTGGGTTTTGATCAGAGAGATGCAGCTTTTATGCTGTGATAATTATTACTGATATGATTTTATTTCTGCAGACAGTGATATTTTCATAAGTTTATATGAATTTTGGATTCAGTTAAGGTTTTCTTTTATTGCTGTTTTACGAATATTTGTTGTCACCGTAAATTATGGCAACTGCAACCTATTTCGAGATTTTTTACCTGTGTCTAATTGTTAAATATTGTATGTGCTGTAACATTTTATGTAGTATATCTTTCATAACAATGTATTTTTTTAGGATAGATGTGTGTCCTTTATAGAGAAGGCTACAATTGTCACTTTGAGAGTAATCTCATAGCATAGAAGGCATTGTCTGACAAGCTGACAGTTATTTCTGTGGTGTTTTTACTGAAGAATCTAGTACTTAAGTACGCAACTCCAGCTCTACATGTGTATAATTTATTTTCAGAATCTATAAAAGCTTACTGTGACTTGAACTCTAACTTTTAAGTATTGGAATTAAACTCTCATTATAGTTTTAGGCATTTACCACTAACAACATAATACTAGTTTATAGGAAGCTCTGTTTACATGGAGTAACCCACATGGTTAAACAGCAGGGGAGTCTTCTGCTTTTAGTTAAAAACCCGCTGTTTCTGTGTGGCTTATTTACTACTTCTTTAATTCTTAATGTAGTGTGCTGTGGAATTGGGCATGCAAAAGTCAGCAAAGAGTTCTGTTTTCTGCGTCTAAGGTTATTACTTGCTGTACAATAATAAAGGCACTATTTTATTGGGTTAGTTGTAATTAACTTCAGCGCTAGGCATTGATATAAATCATTCCTAATCTGTTTTCTTTACATTTTCATTCTTTTAAACTGGTTTAACATAGCTTCTTTCTGTTGTCCTTTTACTTGAGGACTGGGGTCGTAATTGCTTTTTTGAATCAGGCTGTTGGAAGCTAATGTGCATGTTGGTCCAAGAATTGATTAAGGAACGCTAATGAATTTCATATAGCACTTTTAAAAGATTTGTAATAAATAGTCTCTAGCGGTGATCTGTTGTAACATTAGAATCCAATACAGTGTTGTCATGCTGTGCAGCTGGGAAAATACTTCAGTAAAAGAAACTTTGATTCGGTTTAATACTTAAAATAGCAAAGAATTTTGTGGTTATTAATAAAAAAAAGTCATGTTCCAACTTTTCGCCAGAGTATATTTTATGAAAGTAGCTATCGTTATTATAGTCTTTGTTTCTGTGTTTGATAAACCAGAGCAAAAAATACTGAAGCAGTTTTCATTTTTCTGCTTAGTCCTAATGTTTGATACCACGTAGGTCCTGTGCCATTCTGACTGATTTATCAATACAGAAGTACTGCAGCATGTTCAGTTGTTCCTCAGCAGCACAGGTTTAAAACAAGAATGTAGTTTGTTCTTTTCAGTCACTTTTACAACACTGGTCATGTTTGTTTCTTGAATTTCTTCTTTTTTCCAGGGGTAGATAATCACGCATGCACAATCTCAGCCCACCTTTATGTATGGTCCATTAGTTTGATATGAGTGTGTTTGGGATATTTTCCCACATCAGTGGGCATGGTGTTATACCTTCGCTTGAGAAGCTCTCTCATCTAGTTAATTTTTACACAACTTTCTCCTACAAGACTCGTTAAAATTTTCAATACAAAGACTTCAGTTGTGTACTGTCACTGGCGGACTTTTTTGACAAAAAGCAATGTCTTTTTTAATGGAATGCCGGCAGTAAATACTTTTTATTATAACTGGGTGTGTTTGATAGTTTTAGAAGTCTTAGAAAAATAATTAGCTCTTTTATATTGTTCTAATGGCAGCCTTGCAAGTTTCCCCTGGAGCAGTCTCTAATGAACAGGCCTTGATTTTTCCAGTTGGGCTTTTAGATTCCCAGAGGACTTGACTTCAGACCTTGAAGGGCAGCAGCTGCCATTTGTCTTGAGCCCGGAGTTGCCAAACAGACAGACCATGTACTAATAGGACACATTTGTACAGCCGGAGTATGTGGGACCCCGATAGAGCCCTAATGATGATCATCTGTTGAGAGCTTGTAGCTGGCCAGGGTTAGAGTAACTTTTATCACCCTTATTGAAATCAAAACCTCTATATTGATTAGTGAGATAGCTAGGCTTGTTACATAGATGCCATGTTAAAGCTTTCATAGAGAAGCCTTTGTTTAAATTTCTGTAAACCCAAGCTTGTTTGATAAGGTCTTTTCCGTGACAAGAGGTTCTGAATTTTTAGGATAATAGTAAATATTTTTGGAAGTCCTCACTTTGTTTCAGGATTCAGCAACAGTGGTGATGTTCTGTAGACAAAGGGCCATGAAAATATTTATTGGAATTATTTTTTTTCTCAGTCAGTTTCTGATAGTTCTTTCATTATTTGTTTATGGTTTTTAAATTTTATTAGACCATACACATATGTCTGTATATATACTTGATAACTACCTCAAATGTGTTTTCATGTTATTTTTATATTAATTTGTGTCACGTCTTTGCAAAATGTTCCTCTTTTGTAAGTACTTGGCATGTGCTAATTTCGATATTAAATTGCTTCCTGGTTTCTAGATATGATTTCCCATAACTCCATGTTGCTATTAATTTTTTTCAGTGGAGTTTTGTAGATTAAAATAACTGAAGCATGCCTCAACCTTTAAAAGTAATTTATGTTTTCAGATATTCTGCTTAACATGCAGTCTAACTTTTTTTAATTATGAAGAACCCAGCTGAGATATAATCTACTTTTCACTCTATGTTCTTTATTGCTGAGTTCATTCAAGCCTGTAGTGGATGTGGTGCTGAGAGAGTGCTGACACCAAGTGCAAACACTGCTGAAAAGTTCTTGATAGTTTACTTTAGGCACTTAAAGATTAGTGTATCTCTCTATGAACAAGTTTTTCATGCAGATTTGACCTTTACTCTAGGATATAATATGTCTCTTAGTCATATGTTAACACGTTTTCCCACCCTGCTCCTTAGTGCTCCATTCATAGTTGTCAGTACCAAAGTCATCCTTCTCCTTTGTTTCATAACCAAAATAAATTATCAAAACTCCACCAGCTTTATGGGAAGGATGGATTAGTGAAGAATTTTCTCTTTTTTGCCTGCTGATGAGTGTGTGTTTCAACTGCTAGATATAATCCTTAATTGTAGACTATGTTAAACTTATTAGAAGGATGTTTTTATTAGATTCTGGGAAAAATGAATTATTAAGGAGCATGCATGTATATATGAATAAGAGCAGCAGAACAGCTTGCTACTGTTGGAAATAGAGCAGTTTTCATCTGTTGGAAATGTTTTAAATACTCTGTTCAAGATCCATGGTTAATTGCTTAGCCATCAGAGCAGTTGATGGGTTGGTCTTGCAAATGTTTGTATATACCTTGAAGAACGTATGTTTTGGGGTATTCACAGAATTGTAGAATGGTTTGAGTTGGAATGGACCATAAAGAGCATCTAGGTCCAACAGCCCTGCCATAGTTGTTTGAAATATGATTATATTGCTTTATCAAGAGTGTATAGGTGAGGGGCAGTATGTCCATTTGCTGCCCTGCAGGCAAGCCCTTCAAGTTACAAACCAACAAAAATGTGTATCAACAAAATTTTCTTGGCATTTGTTTGAGTGGTTACGGTTTAGGAATGGTTGTACTGGGCTAGAGAAAGGCTCCACTTTGCTTCTTGTCCTGTCTCTGACTATAGACACAAAGAGGTGCTCAAAAAGAATAAAGTAGGACTAGCAAGCGTGATACTCTTCCACTCTCTTAACTGCTCAGGGTATTTTCTGAATTGGATGCAGTTCCTGTGTATTTAGCCAATATTAATGTATTTATTTTCTTGATGTGTACTTGTTCAGTCTGCTCTTGATCCTATTGAACTTTTAATCACTATGACATGCTTTTGGCGATAGTTCTTTACACACTGTGTAAAGAACCACCTGCATTCTTTGTGTTGAGGCTGGCTCCTGCTATCTTCTGCTTGTAGAAAAGGCTTTTTGGGTAAATTCGAGGTTCCTGAAGCATTTGATCTGAACAAGGATAGTCAGAATGGGTAGGCAGCCAACAACAAGTGAAAAAAATGACTGATCAATAGAGGTGACACTGGAAAAATTTTTAACGAACTTCGCTTATCTGGTCATGCCATGTGATTAGAGATATACCTTGCTTTTAAAAAAGGAAATATGAGGGTAAAGTAGTGTAAAAGACTTTTAAATGCCTCTGAAGACTGCACATAAACGTGCACATACACAGATAGCTACGCATATGCATGTAGGTGCAAGAAAATAAAATGGGATGTACAAGTACTAAAGACTGTTTGCTACACTAACTTTGTTGCTGGTTATGGTCTAATGCAGGCTGTGGTGTTTTGTATGTTGTGGCCTTTGGTTATAGTCTAATGCATGTTGTTGATCTTTGTGCTTCCTAGAAAAAAAGTAAATGTAGTAATTTATGAGTTTTATTAGAGCATTTGGTGCTGTCATACACCTGATCATTAGTTAGAGTTAATTAAAAAACCCCACTGTAAACCAGATTGAATAACCCCAATATTACTCAAATGGGACAACAGGTCACAATACCAGCCTTGAGGGAGATTATTAGTTTCTGAAAGGAGGGGTTTAAGTCCACTACTGTTCAATGTTTTTGTTTAATGACTCTTGTGCACTCAGTAAGAATGTGCTAATGAGACTTGTTGATGATATAAAATTAAAGCTATACATGGCTGGGATATACTTTTGCTCATTGCAGAGTTGTGCTGCATAGAAAGGAAATGTAGTATGTAATTCCATACAAAATTATAATTCAGATGAGGTTTGAAGCACCATTTCAGGAAAGGTTTTAGTCCTTGCCTAGAGTACTTACGGACTTGTTTATAGTTCTCTTAGGAAATAGGTGAAACAATAGCGAGTTAGGATATTTCCTTATCATATTATTTGAATAAAATGTGATTTCTAATTTATCTCCTTATGATGGTGATTTTTCACTGGAGCTATTTGTGATAGTGTGTAGTGCTTCTTGGTTTTCCCCCTGCTTCACTGTTGAGTGTACACTGACCAAAAGCATTAAAAGTAGATGATGTCTCTTGGTCACTGAACATTTGCAGCCATGGGAAATGATGGTCAATTACCTACAGTAGCTTAGAACAGGTATGAAATTATCGACTCTGTTGATCTTCCCTTACAGTCCTTCCTCAGAAAAGCGCTGAAATGTCTTTTGTAGTTATTTAGTTGCATTAGTGGTTGAGTTTGAAGCTTTTAACATGTTTTTCCCTAATACCTTTGGGAGATGGATAACTAAGATGTTGATATAATAATGCAATATGTGTACTGAGTGTAATTGTTTGAGAGTGAGCATATACTGTGGGGAAATATTGAATGGATCATGAAAGATGAAAACCATTAGTCTTTTCTTTCAACGATTAAAATAAGCTTTAGGGTGTGTTCAGCTGTGATTTATGAAATTGTTTAGACTAACACCTTCTTTGATGATGTCTGATGTAGAGAAAAATGCTGAAAAGTATCATAATAAATGCACTTTCTTTTCAATTTTGGCAGCCTCCATCTTCACCAATTAAATTTTCAAGTATTGTTGTGAGCTCTTTAGAGAGCAGAACAACAGATGGACAGTGTCATAAGTGGAAAAAATTATTTTGCTGTTCTTGAGTTTTCTCACACTTTAGTTAACAGAATAGTTTCAGTTATCATCATATAAAGCTAAATATTTAGAACCTGATACTGCATTTAAAAATCTCTTAGAAGGATTATTTGCATATGCTTTTTTGTTTGAATATTAGAAACTATAAAAAGCTTTTTTTGTTTTCCACTAGAATACATTTATAATTCATGATAAATAATACATCACAAGTTCCAATTACTCTGCTTTTAATTCTGACTCCTTGAAAATTGTAATACATTGTTGCAGCTTAAACATGATGAGCATGATAAACGTGCTGAGCATGTCTTGGGCCTGGAAAGACAGATCAGGAAATCAGAGTTATAATCTCTTCCCTGCGTTTGAAATTTGGAAATCCTTATTCTTTTTTTTTTTTTTTTTTTTTTGGGTGGGGGCACAGGAGCAGGATTTAAATTGTGAAAAATAACATTGTTTTAGTGTGTGTCTGATCAAACCTTTGTCTCACTGACTGAGAGATAATTCTGCAACACTGAGCAGCAAAAAATGCACTCTGACACTGTGTATTAAAAACCTCCTACATTCAGAAATCTGAAAGTTAAGACATATTTGCAGTTTTGAACTTTTTGCCTGCCTTTTTTGAAAATAAACACAGTGGCAGAAGAACTGATGTGGATAATCATTAGGATTATTATTCATAGAACAAAGAGTAAGAAATCAAGGAAGCTGATGTGTAAAAGCACATGAACCTTAACTATCTGTCTGCTGCAGAATCAGTCTTTTGTATTAGATTAGGAGAGTTGAGGACTTTAAATCAAGAGCTGTATTTGTCCTGTTCTATCAAATTGCCTCTACATTTTACCCAAAAGATAAGGTACACACATTTACGACTAATTTTTAACTAGGTTAACTTGTTCCTATGCAGTCTAGGATTGAAAAATCTACTTTGTCTGTTTCTTAACTAATTTTGTTTTCTTCTCATCTTTCAAATGAGAGTAACAAGCCCCAAGGATAGATCCTCTGAGTTGGTTGCTTTCACGTGTGTCTCTTGTGGGGGCCTGGCAAAACCCACCTACATGTCTAAGCGGTGTAGAATTTTGCTTAATTCAAGGTTCAGCTGGATTTAAGGAATGTGCAGTGCATGTTTGTCTGCCATTAGCATAATTTCAGTGTGTTAAAAATGTTAAATTTTTATAAAACATTGTGTGTTAATGGTGCAATATTGGGATTGTTAACAGATTTTTTTTTTTTTTTAATGAGTAGAGATGACTATGTGATGCTGAAATGAGGATTATTATTGGGAAATATGCCTACTAGACTTTAGGCTGTGAGAGAAATTTGTGTCTAAGGAATGAGCCTTGCCTTAAGGGTGAAACAGTTTCTAGCATTATCATGGTTCAATAAAGCAAAAAGCATCAGTGAACCAGAGTAAGTTCAGGCTTATTACATGACACAGCAAAAGAAAGTTATGGAATCCTTTGTGGGTTGTTTTTGTGTTTTCTTCTCCCCTTAATATGACCTTAAGTAAATGATGCTGCCCTGGTTCTTCATGCTGGCATTCATTGCTTCCTGATCAGCAAACAATTAATGCTTTGTGTGTTTGCTGATGGTAGTGTAAGTTGCTAAAACTGAAAAGGAAGTGTATGATTTTGTCTCCGAAATACCTCTTCTGAGTTTTGCTTTCATACAGCTTGTTTTCTCTTCTTTTTGTCTTTCCCCAGGAGTGGCAAAACTCTATACAGAAGAATGCTGGCCTTGCCTTTATTGAGCTTGTCAATGAAGGAAGGTAAGTCACAGTATCTGATAGCACCTCTGCCTTAGCCTTAAGGAAGTCATGTGCCTTGAAACTTTTTAAAAATTATTTTTCCTCTTCCTTCTCGTGTAATTTTCTTTGAGTTTTACGAGCGTGATTTCATGTTTTTTAGTGCTTTGGTTCAGTTCTAATTCTGAATATGGGATTTTGCAGAATCTTAATGCTCTTTAGTTTCATTAAATACTTTGCTTATCTGTGTGTCATGGATTTTCTTTCTTCCTGTCCTTGTGTACTGGTTAATGTTGAAACTATAATTTGTATTCAGCTAATCTCTTGAGAAAGGGAATTGATATTTGAAAGACATTACTGCTAGGAATTGTAAGATAAGCCTCTGTCTCAAAAATTAGATTCCAGTTTGCTCATTTATTTCTGATCTATCTCATAAAGTAGAAAGGAAGAGAGTCCCTTTAAGGAAAAAAAAAATCTTAATATTACCAGTTAATTTAATGTTCTATCCATAACTTTATATGTATGTTATTGGAACTTATAGAAAATGACAGAGCAGGTTATGAGGCCATGCTCTTTGACTCGTAGTCAGTGTTCAGAACCGTCGATAGTTTCTTCATTACAAATTGATTGTTGAGCAGTAAGAGAAGAGTATTTCCTTTTTTTCTAAAGGATTTTTTTAAAGATGTCTTAATGAGTTAGCTAAGGTGTATTATAAGAAATGCCACTTACTTAAAACTAAGTTCTGTTATTGAATAACATCAGCTAGTAAGAATCCGAATAGAAAATAAATGTTATGTGATTAGGTACTGAACTAAAATCGGAATCATTTATCACCTAAATTAATATGCTATATAAATATCTTTTTATCATTGCAGGAATGGGGTAAATGGCTAAATGAGATTTTTTTCTTTCTTAAGATGTAGATGTTCTCAAGATACATAAAAATAATCGCCATTTTAATAGATTTTCATGGTTGCATTTCAGTTTATGGTATGGGAAACACCATTCTGAGGCAGAAAAAACATTTTGCTACTAGTCTTGATCCCAAGGGCCAAGGTAAAGTAACAAGGGTGTTCAGTTACAGTGTTAAGATCTAGCCTATAGTTGTTTCCTATTATGTGAGGCTGACCTGTTTTGACCTTACTTACAAAATGCCTGCTATAAATTTGGCCCTTGATTAATGTTTTATTAGCATAGATAACGTAGAGATCCCACACACATGTAAACCACAATGTAAGGTTCATCTGTGGAAAGATGATTATCGTGGACAAATCAGTTGCTGAGACCGAGCTGTACATGGCAGTCACCCAGTAGCTATTCAGCTCGTCCAGGTCAGGCTTTCTATCAGTAAACTGTTTGGAATTGACTATTTTCTCTTCAGAACCTGCAGTGCCCATCACAGACAGATGGAATCACTCCCCCACCTCTATAAACAACATCAATAACTTAGAGTCTAGCCTGAGCAGAGTGGTTGTCTCAGGGACAAATGATCCCTTGAAGACTGGAAAGTGTGGTTTTGGTTAGCAGAAAATGGCTGTGTAATTGTTACTTCATTTCATTTCGACTTGTAGCAGAGTTGGTTTTTTTTAGTGTTTTTTTTTTTTTTTTTTTTTTTTTTTGGGAACNTTTTTTTTTTTTTAAGTGGGAACATAACATACATTATGGTGAAGAGGAGAGGGGATTAATTTCTAAAAAATGGCTCCTTTTATCTGTCTCCATTTTCCTCCATTGCTGTTTATAGGAGCCTTTATAGTTATTGCTGAATTGGTCATTGCGGTGCTTTGTGGCTTTGTAGCGTTCACTAAAATGAAACTGCTATCCCTCAAATGACAGGAACTATATTCCAGAAGTACTTTTTCCTTCTCTTTATGCATTTGCACATTATTTTTCTTGCACATATGCTAACACTTGGGCTAAAACATCTTAAACCTTGTATTTATTCTATTTGCTATTTTTTGTGTATTTTTGCCATAGCATTGTAATCTTAGAAATTCCAAAAGCTGAAGTCTTTTAACTAAAACTTAAAAAAATATCTGCATGATATTGATTTAGACTTTAGCTGCATAGTTGTATAGTAAAAGCTGAATTTTAAGTTGTTTCTACAAGTACACAAGAGAAGAAGACAAGGTAGTTGTAGAAAGGACAGAACTGGTTCATCACGTAAAGGAAGGATGTCTGTAGGGCACCATGACATGAGAGTTAGAATAAATAAAATTAAGGACTGGAAGAACTGCCTAGAATCTGTGGAATCACAGAATTGCTGTTGTCTGCTGCCTTGGTGAGGGGGCTTTGGTCATCCTATGTAAACCAGAGTTTTATTCCCAGTATTTATTACTAGATTTTTTGGATTAACAATGCCATAGGATATTCCAGCTTGAGGTGTGTTCCACTGGTTTTGTTTATTGGGCAAATAAGATGACTGAAAAATTTTTCTGGAAGAGGTCTAGAAGGGGAGATGTAAATCTCTTCTTCTACTTGCTTTCAAATGTATTTTTTGCTTTTATGTGAAAGGTATGAATGTACCTCTCTCTCTCACAGCAGTTGAAGTTTTATGTTTAGGCTTGCCATGTTTTGGCTAGGATTCCCTGGACAGAAATACGTGCAGAAAGTTTGCCTCTGGGACTCGTAAGATCTGCAGTGTGTGTGCTGCACTCAGAATGTGTTGGTCTGAACTTCCTCATGTTCACAAGTAACTAATGTGTTCCACAGAAGAGTTGCTCCCTGCCTTTCCAGGTAGATCATGCCCACTTCACGTGTAGAGCAGAGCTGATTAGTGTGTGCCCAGTGAAATCTTGAGTTTTGAACTGAAAGAAAATCTCTAAACAGGAGGGTAGTATGTGGAAATACAGAACTGTAAACCTGCCTGAAACTGAAATACACGACTGAAGCCTTGAAGTCCAGGTTACAAGCATAGTAAAAAGAAAAAAGCCAGCGTAGAAAACCAGGTAGCTACAGAACATAAGTGAAAAGGTAAAGGAGCAGGTATTGGAGAATAACCTCTTTCTATGCAGGAAAAGAAACCTCAATTTCAGTACATTGCTACGTTTAACATTAATCTGGTTTTAATAAAAAGCAGTAAGTATTGTTCTCAGTCGTGGTAGTATCTGGGAACACTATTAATGCTCTTTGAAACCTTGTTAAAAAGGTGTCTGTACCCACGGCTCCTCCACGTACCGAGCCATCTGTGCAGCAGAAGAATGGGTTGTGAAATGTTTTCCTTAGCCTGCTGAACTTCTGTCAGTCTGGATTTCATTCTTGGTGCTTGCCTTTCACCTTTGGGTCCTCCCTTTAGGGAGAGTCTGTTTTGGAGCCTGAACCTGAGAACTTACTGGTGAGGGAATTTGTTCACCAGCACCATCCTTTAGGTGGGATCTAGTTCACTGCCATGGCCAGCCCTCTCCTTTGGAGACTTCTGAGGTGCCCAGACTGATTCCTTTTTTGCACCCTGGAACTGATTATGTTTCCTCCTCATGCACATGATGGGAGAGCTATTATTTATGAACTAAAACAAGCACAGCTTTGTTTTATTTCCTTGCATGTACAAATGCCTCTTTTGCTAGAGCCTTACTTCCTGTACTTGACTAGCTAGCGAGCAGCTCTTGTGCTCTGTGAAGGTTAAAACTCTCTGCTGTCGCTGTGATTCATTAGCACACTTTAGTGTGAAGCATCTCTTATGCTGGACCTTGTTTTCTGTATCAGTCAGGGCACTAACAAACGTACTCGAGCTCGAGACCAGGCATGACAGTTATTATCCCCTTTGGGGTGATAATGGGTTTGGCATGGCAGGGGTTGAGGGATCAGTCTCCTAAGCATGCTGCAGCAATTATTCTTTCCAATTTTCGGTTGAAGAGGCTCTTGAAGATGCTTAGTTTTAATTTTCTCAGACACAGTTTTCTTGGCCATCTGAAGAATTATAGAAGAGTGTTCTGTGCTTTCATTTTTATATACTTGTAAATGAATATTTACACAGCAGTTGCTTTAAAAAAATGCCACAAAATGTTTGGTTGAAAGACAACCTCATTAAACTAGCAGAATCCATGTATAATTTCCTCTCCTTTGCCTTTGCTTTTTCAAATCCTTATCCAAACCAGGCAACACAAAACATAAGGATTCACAAGTGTGTCCATGTTTGTTTTTCTGTAGCTTTTCTTTTATTGCTACGTTCTCTGTTGTCTAACTAGGGATGACATCTAATCAAAATTCTCCCCTCCATATCAGAGCATTTTCTAATATGTCTCTCAGTGTAGTTAAAAACAGCTTTTTTTTTTGTTTTGTTTTCCCAAAGGAAACTTGCAAGGGGTTTTGTGCTCCCTTGGATTTAAAATTATTATTTCTGAGACACTGTAGCCTTCTATTAAAAATATTTGTCAGAATTATGCAATTAATTCAAAAGTTATTGGGAGAAGAAGAAGGAAGGCAAACAGAATGCAAATTTAACATCCTTAACAAGTAAAAATTCCATCAACCAACTGAAAAAAAGTCCCAAACCTCTCCAGAAACAACCAAATGCAACTGGTATTTTTCTCTCAGTACATAACACCTAATAGTATAAAATCTGGAATGCTGTAATCATCTATATTTCTATAGCTGGGTTTTTTTTTTTTTAAGAGCTGTACTAAGAAAATTTATATGACATATGTCACCTGCTTTTCCTTGTCTTAAGTTGTATGTATTGCTTTTGACTGATCATGGATGCAAATATTTTTAATATTGAAATACTTGGCAATCAAGCTGGCTGGCCAATTACTTGGATGCTTTCCGAATGGAAAATAGGGGACAGATGTAGCTGCCCCATTCAATTGTCTCTCACTCGCAACACTGCGGTCACTCTCAAGGAATGAATGTTGGAGGGTTGTGTTGCCATAGGAGCAACTGCTGTGATGGAATATAGTTAGAAAAATACAGCTATTAATGAAAAAATGGATGATAACTGACAGACTTTGTGCATAATTGACCAAAAAAGGCTCCGGAGAAAAAATGATAAATGCAATCAGGTTGAAAGTAGAATTGATTACTGCCAGTCTGCTCCCCTTGCTGCAGCCTCCTTGTCCTGAGATTCTGATAACACAGAACCTGCACTTCAGTCTTCTTTTGTAAGAGAAAAGAAGTGCTGTACACGTTTCCTTGCTTTTTGATTTTTAACAACCCTTTGTGTTTAAGTGGTACATTTTGTAAAAGAGATTTTTGGTGATTCCTTTCCTGAGTTTTGAGGTTGATGTTTTGGTTTGTTAAAAAAAAAAAAAAAGAAAAAGCAGGTTTGTTAATGTGTGAATTTGAATGCATAACGCTGTTAGGCTAGACTTTAAACAACATTTTAAATGTGCTGAAAATTAGAAATTGTAGCCTGGATGTGTTGCAGTGGTGGATAAGTTGACTTGAGTGGGGTTCTTGATGCTACCTAATTTTTTTTGTGTGCATGTATGTCCACTAAGGTATACTGTGATGTACACAACCATTCTTAAAACACTTCTTTATTTCACTGAGTTTTGAAGGGTATGTACGTGACAAAGGTAGGGTTTGCTTGTGAGAATACATAATTAATTTGCTGGGTCTATGAAAAAGGAAATTCATAAACCACTTTTGAACACCTGGGAATTCTGAAAAGTTTTTTTTTAATGTAGAAAGTTTTTGGTAACATCTGCTTTTAAAAGAATAAATTAATGCAAGAGTAACAAGAAGGTATCTGTGCTGTATTGTGTGTGTACACGTGTATTGTATTATTGCCATCTGATGGGACATTTTCAGAAATCATCTCTCACAGCACTGTGCAGTGGCTCTGAAGTGTGAACACAACAGTTTTCAATGGGCTCTGACATGTCCTAAGAGGCTTTCCTAAGTAGAAAAGTTTGGATTGGTGCGTCCCTCCCTCAGCTGCCTTTTCAAAGTTCTGTTTCATTTAATGCTAATGCATGTCCAAGTCAGCATTTTAGTGAGTCTGCACAGTTTTGGGGCTTTGTTGGTTTTTTTTTTTTTTTTTTTTTCCCCCTCCTATTTTAAGGCAATAAATGTGTTCAAACTTTAGTATTCGAGAATTTAGGGACTGACTATATTTTTTGAGAATTCAGTCCAGTATCTGTAAAGTATCTGTGTTCCACAAAGCAATTGTAAAACTTCCTTGCAACAGTAATTCCACCACTTAGCACATTGAGCAGTCAGATCCCATAAAAGTCCATGTGTATCCATGAGGAACATATCCCCTTTTGAAGTCAGAGAATCTCTTACATGCCGGGTTTATGAGGAAGGAGTGCGAGTAGGAGAGCTTACCTTGCTTGGCTGTCTCAGAGTTCTCTGTTGTGGAGCACTTGGAGCATACACAGTCTCTCCCAGCAGTATTTTGTGATAGATTGATGCCTAAGCAGCTGTTCTCAGGGTCACCTACAAAGCCTTTTTCATTCTCTGACTAAAAGTGGTAATTGTTGGACATCAGTAATACTAACCCAGAATTTGTCAATCTCTCACTTGCTTTTGCTTGCACATAGTTTTCTATTTAATTTTTTGCCTCTTGTACCTCCTGATTTTTGCTTGTTGTAAGGAGAAGCTTGGCCTTTTTGCTTGGTCATCTAAGCATTCAGCAGCCAGAAATCAGAGGAAGACCTTTAGTTCTGTGTCTCATGGTTTTCTCTTCCAGCATAACAATGAAAATCAGTCTATCTCACGTATTTGGCTGGAACTCCTTCTCTCAGTGGTTTAGCACTTCATTCCTGACCCAGCAAAGTATGCAAGTATATATTTAACTTCCAGCATGGAATCCATCCCCTTGCTTGTTTTAACTAGGCTGCTCATCTTTTCAAAGTTAAGCACGTGTTTTAAAATATTTCAGTCTGGAAAAAAAGTGCTTGGGAAGTAAAGTCTGTCTGACACCTTGAACCTGGTGTGCACTGCAAACAGAAGAGTAGCCCTGGTATCCAGAGCCTTTGCACTCGTAGATATCATGTCTAACTTCTACAGAACATATCCATCCACATTCTTCTTGTATTAAGATCGGGAAAAAAATGATCTTAATTGACTAATATGTCATAAATAAAAACAAATGAGAAGAGAATCTATCAGGAAGGTGGAGTGTGAATCAGCACATTCAGCAGTATTTTGGTGTTTAATAATAATGAAAAAAATCAGCAGGTATGTGTGATAGTAGAAGGCAAGCATGGTCCGTCTGTCTGCATACAGAGATTACAAAGCATCAGCAAGAAGGAAGTTATTAGACTTGAGATTATCTTTAATCTTGGGTGTCCATACTTCGAAAAAGACGAAAAATTCAATCTGTTTACTCAAAGAAAGGAAAAGCTGTCCTTTTGCTATTAAAAAAAGTATTTAATGTGTTTTAGATAAAATTTTTATTTAACAGAAAAAGAACTAGTGTAATTTAGTTGCTGGGGAAAAAAGTCCAGGATAAAAGCAGACAAATAATTATGGTTAGGGAATTTTTATTTGTGGGTTTTTTTGTCTACATTTGTTTGTTTTAATTAACACTAATTGCCCTATTGTAAAACTTTGTTATGGGAGAACATGGTGTAAAATATCTTTTTGGTCTAGAACAGGCTGCCCAGAGAAGCTGTGGGTGCCCCATCCCTGAAAGTGTTCAAGGCCGGATTGGATGAGGCCCTGAGCAACCTGGTCTAGAGGAAGGTGTCGCTGCCTGTGGCAGAGGGTTGGAACTAGATGATCCTTAAGGTCTCTTCCAACTGAAACCAATTTGTGATTCAATAAGCTTCAAACCTTAAAAAAAAAAAAAAAAAAGTTGGGGGAATCTTTCTGGAAGCTGTGCTGTAGTTCAAACAGAAGGTACAGACTTGATGGAGGAAATGAAATTGTTTTCAGGAAGATATTCATGATCAGTTTGCAAAGGAGGCCAGAGCAGGAACCAGCAGGGACTGTTATGATCCTTTAAATCCATGAAGTGCACTTACTGTCTTAGTTGGGAGACTCAGATGTTCCTAAACATTTTTTCCTTAAGAAGAAAATGCTTGTCTCTCAAAGTTACTGATCTTGGCAATTCAGTTTATAGGCTCTCCCACATGTACAAAATGCGTTGTGTGTAGTTTGGAGTTGAACTAATATTTCAGCAAGAGTCAGATTCCTGTCCTTGCCTCAGCAGTGGCCTGCTTGCCTGGGAACAGTTGTTTTATTGAGAGCAGTGAGCTATGCTTAAAAAACTTCTGTCCAACATTTTGTTTCCCTTAAATGGAAAGTAGCAGCTGCCAAGGTTCCCAAAATTATTGTTTAGTTGGTGATTAAAACTTCATTTTAGACATATAAACAGAGGTGTGTTCATTTATACAGGTGCTGTGAGCTCATATTTGCCTTTGTTTTTTAGTGGTGGCTACAGACTCCTCTATTATATCATGCCATCATTACATTTGTGTATAGATGTATATATTTAGTTTGCAAAGTTCCATACTGAAGTGGTAAATTCGAAATAGAAATCTGAGTGGTATGCCATGTATGTGCATACTGTTTTCATAAAGGAACTCCAAACTGCCTTGGTTGATGGTACAACTTGAATTGTTTGTTATGAGGAAGTTAATCCAAGCATATGCAGTGTTTGGAAAAGGTTGAACTGAAAAGAAAAATTGGAATTTAAAGTTCTTGAATGTTTAAAAAAAAAAAAAAAAATCATGTCTCAGTTCTATCTGCCTACCTGGCCTACCTCTGTGTGGGATATCATAGGGAAAGTGAGGGAAGTGTGTGGGATTAGTAAGGAGAGGTGCAGGTGACAGAAGAGACAACTGATACATAGGAGACAAAGCCCTTCCTGGTCCTTGAAGTGTGTTTGTTTTCACTGGGTACACTTCTGGTCTGTTTGGACTATGTTGTTCCTGTGTGAGGGAATGTAGTTCTTTGCTTTGCTTGGAACACATCTGTCACCTCTGGAGATGCACAGCAAGTGCTGGGCTGCTTACTGGTTATGTTTGGCAGATAAAAAGGAAAACCATGTTGTAAAGTGTTAAAACAATTATTATATAGGGAGATTTCTTAAACAGATGAAAGAAAAGTGGGACTCACAGAGTATAATTGGTGTTAGATTAAAAGTAGACCTTTTAGAGGACAGCTGGTATTTTTCAAAGTCTGATGAAGCTAGCAGAAGATATTGGTATTGACAAACTCAAGGAAAATAATGGAATACTGTCCAACTGTGTTACATGCAATTTGTAATACATGATATCGTAGTACATGAGCATTTATGATCCCCTTAATTTTTTAAACAGTTCTTAGTTCAATAAAAAAAGTTTATTTAAATGCTTCTGTATCAGATTTGAATGTACTACTGGATTGTGGAGAAAGAGTCAAACACTTGGAATCTGCCCAGACTATGCAATTGGTTATACAAAATTTCTTGTTGCTGGTTTGTCACTAATTCATGCAGATAAATTGGCAGAATTGTATTTTTGTTGCTCAACAGCTCCTTCCATTCTAACAGTGACTAAAAATAGAAAAAAAATAAGAACAGTTGTAATGTGGTTTTAAACCAGTGTCTTTTGTACAAGCCTCCCCAAACAGAAGGTGAAGTCACGCCTCAAATAGTGAATTGTGCATATTTCTTAGTTCAAGACTTCATCCACGGGGAGACAGTAATCCACCAACTTGGCTGGTTCATGAGCTCGTGGCCTCACGTGGCTGCTGTGCTGCAGTCTTCTGAGCCTTGTAATGAGAGGGGCAGTGAACAAAGAGCTTCAGGTGTTGTTCTGCCTCTGGATTTCTTCTCATAGGGGCAGGCATGTGACCTGCAAGTTTCCTGCGAGGAAATGGAATTCTGAATAGCATAGGAAAAGAGAAAGCAGAGCATCACCCTTTCAAACATACAGTTAGAGACAGGTGGAGCCTTATTTCAGATAAATAAGTTACCGGGGTTAAAATTAAATAGGGATGCATTAGAAGACATCCTGCATAATAAATCCTGTGGTTGTAAAGAAAGCCTCTCAGTAGACTCTGAACTTGTTGAAATGTACTTTAGCTTATGTGTGCAAGGCAAGCAAGTGATTCTGTGTTCTGCTGCTCTTTTTTCTACAACTGGAAGCCTTATTAAAAAAAAAAAAGGGTTTAATAACAGATATTTTAAAGAATTAATCAGTAGAGCACATAATGGATTTATCTGGTGTATCTTTGAGTGATTGTATGGAAATGTGCACCTTCTAAAACTGTGGCTCCTGTATAGCCAGTTTTAACTTTATGAATCCCAATGTAACTAATTAAAAAGGAAATGTTTTTAGTAACAGTATGTGAACTCAGAGAATAATTGGGTTGTAATTCAATCTGTCAGCTCTGCTGCCATTCATAAACTCAGGGTTTATGAAGGCCTCAGAAATCTCAGTTTGAATTACAGCTTTATTCTGTACATAACCTGGAACAATGTATATCTTAGCATTTCATTTGTGAGACTGAGAATGTTTTATAATCCTGAAAATATTACTTAAATGTATACTAACCGTAAAATTTCAATCTTGCATTTGGAGGAAAAACTATATTGCACTGCGTTTTTTTATTTAGATTTTACATCAATTATGTTGGAGCTTTAACTGTGGATGTTTATATGAATAAACTGCTTACTTTATGTTGTGGGGTATGTGAAAGATTTTTTTACATGTCTCTATTTCAGGTAAAACAAATGACTGTCTGGAGTGTTTATGTTTTGTTTAATATTTACTTTGGTTTACTGTAGAAATACAATTTTACTAGTTGCCAGAGTGTTACCCTCCAACCTTATTTATACTGTTGTCTTAACACAATAATGTCAGTCCTGAGAGCCCAACATATTTGCATATCTATACTGTATTTACAGATTTTTATTTTTGGACTTCATTCTCTTAAGGCAGTTGTTAAATCTTCTCTGTGCTCAGGTTGCTGAGTCAAACCATGAAGGACCATCTGGTACGAGTGGCTAATGAAGCAGAATTTATCCTGAGCAGACAGAGGGCAGAGGATATTAACCGCCATGCTGAATTTGAGGTAAGAAAGGAAATCTTGTTTAAAAAAAGCAAAACACAAAAGCATAACCATCCCACTGTGTTTGAGGATTCCAGGGTGTGCTATGGGCTTTTCAGGCCTCAGGAGGTTCCACTCTGAAAAGCGCTTTCCAGTCGTAGGGTGTTTTGATTAGTTTGCCACTAACTTTGATGGAAAAACAGGCTGGGCTGAGCAGAGCAGCTTAGAACTTGTTGAAATCTGCACGCCATAGATTGTGGGGGAAAGAATTTTATCATACCAATACTGCTCTTTTCCATTTAGCAAATATCACTGTATGTGTTAAAGCTGCTTAGCATCACAGTCAAGATACAGGTCTGAGAAAAACCACTTTGCTGAAGATAAGTGGTAACAGCCTGTGAAGTGCAAAATGAGAAATTACTTTCTTTTTTCTTTTTGTATCATCTGCTATTTAACTAATCCCTCTCTAAACCCATTCTCCTTATGTTTTACATGCCTCAGTGTGGTTTAGTTATGTTTTCATATTTTCACCCCACTTAAGGGAATCTAAAGTGAAATGATGGTCTCTGTTTTTGTAATAAACTTGTATTACTTGTAACAAAAATACAAGCCTGTTTTCTGAATCACTTTGGTCATATCTCCAATTTAGGATCTTGGTTACGTTACATATCGGCTTTCCCTGTGCTTTAATTATTGGGTAAATGAAAATGAAGCTAAATCTCTCTCAATTCACTAATATTGTACTTAAAGAGTACTTTGTCTTTCCTCTGACATGTGATATTACTTGTGGTTTTGTTTTTAAAACGAAGCATTAAGAGATTGAAGGCACATTTGTGCTTAACGTATTTCTAAACTGTTTTCCTCTTAAATCTTTACTTGAAAAAATACTCCCCAAAGATGAAAGCATATTTGTCTTAGACAGTGCTTATGTTCTAAAGGTCATTTGTGTTGGCCCCAGGATTCAAGCTGTGCGTTGTCTAATAACATATCTGCACTTCATCTAGAGCTAGTTACCCCCTCCTGCAAACAGAGATGTTGGAAGGTATCTACAGTACCATTTTGCGATGGTGAAATAGCAGGCATGTTTCATTTATTACATCAAGGGTTTGGCGACAGTCCTGTGGAGATGAAAAGTGCATCCTTTTACTCTCTTGCCTGATAATCATTGGACTGGGACATGCTTGACATCTTTTGCTCTGGATTTATGCAGAAGCTCCATGCATGACATGGTGTTACTGATTAGATGAACAGCCCACTTTTTTCCTTCAGATGCAAACTATTCGCAAAGGGGGGTGTGTGTATGTAGGAAATGTGAGAGAAATGAAGGCTTCTGTCATATAAATACAGGTTATCTGTGAATACAGTTGTTCAGTGACAACTTCACTCTTAGCCCTAGTTCAGCCTCAAGGTACCTTTTATGGTGTCCGGAAGAAATTTAACAGAGCGTCAACTTACATTTTTAATATAGCTCTGAGTTTTGCTGTGACAAGTATCTAGGATGAGAGTTGACTGATAGTTTAGGCTGATGCTGGTTTGAATCTGGGCTGTCTCAGTGGTGGTGGCTCAAGAGGTTTAACTCATCAGGTGGAACTTAAATGGAAACTGGCGTACTCAAATATCAGCAGTCAGTTTATCCAGTTTAGTTTTGTTACTGGCTTGGAAAAACTTTAAACCAGCACGGCTTCCACAGGGGTAAACCTGAGGATAGGCGAGTATTGGATTCTAGCAAATGTTTAAAGAACCTGAAGTCAGTGGCAGACTTCAGTCAGTGTTGTGTTCCTTTGGGGAAAGAGGAACCATTAGTCATATCCATCTGAATCCACGTTAACAATCAGAAAGTCTGGTGTACCACTGTACTAGTTTGAAAGCAAACCTGTGAGAGGTTCCAAGTCAGAACTACAATTTAATAGGAAAATTGAAATAAATGCAATAGTACAGAAACACTGACAGAGTCAGGATACAACCTGACACCCTGTTGGTCAGGGTGGTGGTAGCAGTCTGATAAAATGGTGGCTGAGGTCCTCCTGAAGTGATAGATGAGGTTCTGTTGAAGCAGTGATCCTGTAGAAGGGTCTGGTCTTCCTCTGAGGGTCCACTGGTGGTTATGTAGCTCTTGTCCTCTGGGAACCCAGTAGGTAAGGGCTGCCCGTGGTGTTCCAAACCTCAGATTATATCCAGGTGGGAGTGCTTGGTTCCTCCCCCTGGGTGGAGCATCTCACACTGGGATGATGTAATTTCATGAGTCATGCAGTGAGGCTGGATGGCCCATTAACAGATGATATCTCTCCGGAGGGAGTTATCAGGGATGTGTCATGGAAAAGACAAAGAACACTTCCCCACCTGGTTTTAACAGACAGTGATAGAATACATAATTTTGGTTACATCTTACCCTGTAACCTAAGACAACCATGTTCCATCCATTTCCTAATACAAGTGACAGCTGCAGAAAGTGAGCAGATCCTGTGTATGACAAATAGATTAAACAATCGCTTGGAAAATAGAGTGATCCTATAACATTTAGCCCAGTAAAATGGTATATGCAAATGTGGGTTTGATCACATTTAATAACATTTTGAGCTTCTGGTAATTACTAGTTGCAGGATTTTGTAAGAAATGGTTGGGACGGGCACGTGTGGTTCAGATCAGAAGAAACTTTTGCCACCTGAGTGCTAGAGAGAAAGGAGATGAGACTGGTTGAGGAGGGATAAAGGCCGTCAGATGAGAGATGAGGAAAGAGCTGTTACCCATTTTTCATTTTTTAAATCAGACTTGCATGTCTGGTGTTTCATATCACATATGAAATAATCCATGTTAACATTGGGTCAGCAAAAATCTGACCCACAATTACCTTTTAAAAGATCTTTAGTATGTTTACTGCTACCTGGTTGTAATTCTCCATTTCTAACAGTCATGACCAAGATGAGCCTTGCAATATCGGAGTCAGATTTTGGAGAGGTTTGCACTATGGTGCAAGGGCAGTTTTAAAGTAAAAGGCAAATTATCTTGTCATCATTTAAACCTGAAGTCTGGTATTTGGAGCACATAGGGGCAGGAGAAAGCAGTGGGAAATTCAGATAAGCTTCGTAAAGTTCTGTAGTTATATATAATTGTATAGTTTTTGCTTATAAATGGGTAAGGATGGTCACTGTAAGAGGAAAAAAAGCCTAAGGAAACAGGTAACACAGGAAAGGCACTGCTGAAGTTATTGTGAAAGAAGTTATTTGTCAGGTGATATTTTGAAAGTTGCACAGGGTCCAGAAGAGAAGGTGCCACTCCTGTTTGGTTCTTAATTCATTGCAAGTACAGGAGAGATGTTTTCCTTCCAGAAGTGGTTTGAGAAATGTCCGCCTATCAGTTTTTTCCCATCTGAGAGGAGACAGAGAAGCAACAGCAAATGCAGTGCGTGTGAACTTTGCTATGTAAGGTCTGGTTGGGCTTTGCTCCATCTCTATGTGGTGGGACTCTGCGTTGGTCAGAACATGGAGAGGAACCCTTCCCATGCAGTAGGATGACCAAAAGCATGGGAGGAGTCTCTAAAGCAAGGATAGTTTTGGGTTTTGTTTCCTTTTTTTTTTTCGGCATGTTGTTATAGTTTGTGCTGTAACTTTAGTTATGCAGTAAACCCTTAGTGCTTGAGTGAGATAGATTTAAACTAAAAGGAATAGAAAATAATTATTTTCTATTCTTCTTGTGCCTTCCCAGGGCAATTTTCTCCCTTTCAGAAATTTAAAGTGTCTTTTCACTGCTACCTGTGTAAGTAGTAGTTCCATCTATGCATGTAGACATATGGAGAGGTCACGAGGAAACCTGAGACATACTTACTCATTTTACAGTGTGACTGAGCCTCCGAGAAGACTGATGAAGGAGTATTACACTCATTTCTCTAGTGAGGTAGCAAGGAAACACACATTTTTGCAGTGAATGTGGGAATGTGAACATTTCTAACAATAGACCTTTTAACCTTAAATTTCCCCCATTGTCCATGGGATTTGTATGCACATGTCTCTTAGATATTTTCCCAAGTCTCACCCTCAGTGTTTGGCAGAGCTGAAAATCCTGAAGAAGAACCCCTTTATGCTACCACCCAGATTGTTTTCTAGAAATGACCTTGAAAAATATGGTGATTCTTGCTGTTTCTTAGATAATTTGTGCAGACTGCGCTGCGGACCTGTGGGAATAATTGGATTTGGTATGAGGAGGGGGAGGGAATTTTGTACTCTAATTGACTTTATTTTATAATTTGTGACAGGAATGCCCATTGCCTTGGATATGCCTCCTGTCTCATATAAATCTCTTTGTGTATTTGTGGGTGAATATACATATTTACAGAATTCTAAGTAAGTAAACCTGCAAGGTTTTTAGGCCTGAACTGTTTCATCTTTCTGGTGAAGCTTTAGTTTGCTATTGGATGGCATTACTGGATGTAGGCAAAAATTTGTGATACCATGCCTCAAAGCCTGTGTAAAGTATTTTTGATGAATGCTCCAGGAACATGGTTTCCTTTTGTTTTGTTTTGGTTTTGGTGTTTTGGGTTTTTTTTGCATGGAAGATTCACATGAAAAATTAGGAAAATGGGGGTAAGTGCGCAATACAACTATTCATAACGTCGTACATTATGGTGTGTGTAGAAGAGCAGTGGAGAGTGCCACACAATAATTTTCAGAAAACTTTCTATAATGGGTGGACAAGGACTCTTCATTCTGAGGAAAACAAAGCCCTTGGTAATTTTTTCAGTAAAATGTAACTGCTACTCTAATTGGCAAAATAACCTGCCTCCTCAAAGCGTCACTTTTGAAAGATTGTGTGGTGTCATCCCCTTGAATTTTTGGTCTTATTTTTTTTCAGATTCTCGTCATCCATAGAAATATAAAGTGCTGGCATTCTTGTTATTGGCTGTTTCTGTTGATTAACTGAGAATTTCGCATGACTTTCCCTTTGCATTTGTTGTAAATCATGCTAGGCAGCTAACTTCTCTGCATGATTTCTCTTCAATAATTAAATCTAGCATTTCCAGCTGCTGTAAAATTTGTTGCCCTTTTGTGTTCAGTTATGTTTCTTCATGCGGAAGACTTGGACTTCCTCACAGTTTTAATTCTTATTCAGTGTCAATTTACAGGCTGTGATAATAAACAGAATGTTTTACTTCATGGCTCATGCTGGGAAACGAATCTTAAAATTGTATTGGTATTGCCTTGACAGAGGTGGGATGCAAGGCTAGGCAAGCGTTCCGATAGTGACTTGGATGGTGGAACTGTTTGCTTTTTGTTTCCTTGGCAGAAGGCAAAACCCAGTGCTTCCCTTGATTGATAATCTTACATATTCTGCATCTTTTCCCCTTTGGTGCACTAAGCATTAAATATTGGAATATGTTATTTGTATCAGAGGAAGTGACTAAAAATTACTGCAGATCAATTCTGGCAGAATACCTATAAGTCAGAGGGAATGTTTGAGAGCCCTTGAAAGAATAATGGAAAGGTATGTGGTGTCTTTGTAGTTTCTGTAAATGATTGTTGCTTCTATATCTAACAAGAAGTTACTGTGGGAAAGAAGGTTTTAATCCTTGACTGGGTCCATATTCTCCGTAGTTTTCCAGTGTTTTTAACCAAAGCTGCTTTGTTATAGAACCTGTGCATCAAAAAAATCCTTCTGTGGCTCTTGCAACATCCTTTTTAGTTTAAGTGTTTTTCAGCACACTTAATGGTAATGTCCTTATTAGAACAAAAGATTCTGTAGTGCTTTCAGTGGGAATTCTCTCTTGTAGAGTGGGTCAGCAGCGATGGTTCTCCACAGAACACACGGAGATAATGCGTAGTGCAAGTTGTGGGAATGTACCTGAAAGCTGTTGTACTTTAGACTGCAAAAATGTAACACGAAGGAGGTTAGATGTTCCCTCACAGAAAAATAAAGCTTTACACATTTTGTTATGAATGGGATGACTCTCTCAAATTTAAATTTTTAAATAAATGCTGCCCTTTGCATTGGGCCGTTTAGGTGTTACAGCACCATCTGTCTGTCAGTAGAAAGAAGAAAAAAAATTGGCTTTTATTTCTAAACACATTTTTGAGGTATTATGAATGCTTCACAGAGTGCTGAGCATAGGAGAATAATTTTTTTTCCATGGGAGGATTAACCAGTTTTGTTCTGCTGCAATATGTTGGCAAGTCCCAAACTAGGAGATTAAATTTCTCTTCTTCCTGAGGTGGCAATTTTTGAGATTAATTGTCTCATGTGAAACAAAGGATGCTGAAGTGAAGAGTTCCTTTTCTGTTCGAACATTGTAACATTTTCCCTATGCTCTGGGAAGCGCTGGGATAAAGTATTGCCTAATTATGAAAGAAGGAGTGAAGAATTGTGGTTTGTCTTTTACTGTGCTTTAATAAGCAAAGGGAGGAGAAAGAATAAAAAATTGCACTGAAATACTGAGATCTCTTTTTGTTATATTTCAATTTTAAATTAAAATACATTACAGAAACATTTCTATGAGTTGTCAAAGATAGCTCTTACCTTTCTCTTGAGAAGCTCCAGAATAACCTTACTCATGGCCTTTCAGTAGCTAAGGGGGCTGCAAGAGAGCTGGACAGGGTCTATTTCCCACAGGCATTTAGTGACAGGACAAGGGCTGGTGGCTTCAAACTGAAAGAGGATAGGCTTGGATTCGATATGAAGAAGAAATTCTTCCCTGTGAGGGTGGTGAGGCACTGGAAGAGGTTGCTCAGAAGAAGCTGTGGCTGCCCCATCCCTGGAAGTGTACAAAGCCTGACTGGATGGGGTCCTGAGCAATCTGGGATTGTGGAAGGTGTCCCTGCCCATGGCAGAGGGTTGGAACTAAAAGATCTTTGAGGTCCCTTCCAGCCCAAACCATTCTGTGATTCTATAAAAATGATAATATTGTTCCTGAAGCAGCTTGAAAGAAAATTCATTTAAGAACTACTCTCCCCTATAGACTTTTCTAATAAAACAAGAAGTGATGTTATCTTCATTCCCTTTTTTTGGGTAATGTTTTTTACCAGTTATGAGACCAACTGCATGTGGGATTAAATCTAATAAGTGCCAACATATTATTGGGCTTTTCAAATCATATAGAATATGGAAACTGAATATATTTATGACTGTAGGTATTTAATATTTTTTAAAAATCTATTATTTTTCTGATGCTTATGAAGTTTATTGCTTTGTAATTAATGCTTACTGTTGAGCAGCATCTTGTTGAGATTCTTCTGCATTTTATAATCTGAGATGTTTCATTTACAAACTAAGTGTAATTTAAAAAAAATATCCAGGAAGATCATGCACAGTGTTTTACGGTGTTTGAGATTTGAACTTTTTGTGGCCTTTTTCACTTCTTTTATGTATTTAACACATCTACTTATTTTTCTTTTCCTGTGAATGGTAAACTTTGTTTTAAAAACTGTTTGTCCCCTCTTGTTACTGTTACAGATTGTTATATTCACTAGAAATTATCAATAATCTTAATTAATCTACTCTCCATAGGTCTTTGAACTTATCTTTTGCTGTGGGAATACATCTTAACTCCATCATAAGGTGTTCCTATCTGCCCTACCTCATCCTGCCTTTCTTTAAATATCTTTTTGGCATTCAGACTTGATGAGCTGGATCTTTCTCATCTGCGTATCAAGTGGCTTGTTGAAAGAAATCTAATGAAGCCTGACTTCCTTTACAAAGGCACTGATGGCTCTTGCCAGTGTGTTTATTCCTCTGTTTGCTTTTTGCTTTAGACACAGCTCCAAGTTTGCCTTTCAGAAATTTCAGACTTACTTCTGTGTTGCTGCCTGCAGTCCTCCAGAGTCCATTTGGCATATTTCATTCCTCTGGCACTGAGGTGGTTTGAACAAGAACACTGCAGCTGATGGCTGTGTTCATCCCTGAGTTCTTCTGGATCACCTGAGTGGACACTGTCTGGTCTCAGCAGGTGTTCTCTTCCCGGTTTTCTTTTATAACATCTCTGTTCTGTGGTGGTCATGTGTTCCAAGAGCGCTTTTTACCCTTTGATCTTCTGTTAGCTCTACAGAGACACCTTAATGGGCTTATTCCTCCTGATTGGTTTGAAAAATAATTTATTGCTGCCTTTTATGGCTTTATGCAATTGTTCCTCCATCTCTTTTGACCTGCTTCGTTCTGTTTTTAAAACTATCATGCCATAGTTGACGTATTTTTCTGTTTTTCTTCTTCGGGGGAACGTACTGAAGAATGCCATTTTCTTACAGCCTTCTTTCTGTACAGCTTAACCATTCCAGCTTTTTGTTTGTTTGTTTTTTAAAAAGCCTTCCCTTGGATGGCGTATGTTTCCTTTGAACCCCTAATATTGTATCTTTTTATACAGATTTTGTGTTGTCTATTAAAACATTTTCCATGTTTTTCTGCATCTTCTTATAATATGAAAACTAAGCTAGCCGGGTAAGAAATTTCTTGCTTGACATGAGATGTTCCCATCAGAAATGCTGTTGTTCTCACCTGTTCATGAAAAATAAATCAGTATTGTTTACCTTGTTTATTATTCCTGTGCAGATTTTTATGGTAGCTCATGCCAGGTAATGATTCTCAAATAATCCTGACTGAAGTCATACAGTGTAAATAGAATGTAATTTTCTAGCACTAACAAAGCAAGTATCCAATTGTCCTTGATAGGAGATTTTATTCTAAAATTTCTGTCCAGAGATAACTTGCATTGCTTATGTACTTCTTAAGAACAGTGTTAGGAATTCTTCAGCTTTGAAGAAAACGCACTGGTGGCAGTTCACATCTCTTCTATGTGTTTTATTGTAACTTGGTTTTATCTAAATGAGAAAGACATTTTATTAAAATAATTCCGATATTGGAGCTGACAAGGTCGCAGAAGATCTTCAGGGTCTGTAAACCCGAAGATGTTTTTTCCTCAGTATTTCAGCTAGTAGGCTGGACTTAAATGCTCTGCTCAGTTGTAAACTTCAACTTATTTTTATTTTCATTTAGCATTATTTCTTTCTTATTATTTGTTTTAATCTTTAGGCTTCACTGTCAAGCCTATTAACCTGTGTCAAATTTTGCATGCTTAAGGAAGAGTTTATTGAAAGGGCAAATGTAGTAACACTTTCCCAGAATACACTCCCACTCTTCTGCAATTTGAAGTGACGCTTGGGTCATAAAATGCCTTTTCCCTGGTAGTGAGTCAGCTTGGATGAGGAGATATGGATCACAACCAGTAGTTCCTAGAGCACCTTCTGTTCATTACACTGTTGTAATTAATAGAATAAAGCTGTTGCTGATGATAGCTGAAAATGACACTCAATGCTTACATTTGGGAGGCTGACTCCAACAAGTGTAGTGAAGGATTGATTCCAACAGCTGCAAAATTATGGCAAAAAGGAGCAAAGATAAAGGTGACCACAGTGCTCATAATTTTATATCTAAAATTTCTATTTCATATTTTCTATGTTTTTTTTTTGTCTAAGGTGACGCTCCTGTGCTGTTTTATTGTGATGATGACTTGGTCTTCCAAGCTTCCCATCCAGTTCCTCACGTCTCCTTTGCGACTAAGTGATTCTGAGTAGCTGAGTGTCAGCAAGGAACTCTGTCAATTCATTATTCACTCATTATTCAGACTGTTTTTTGCATATATTTTGAACAGCCTGAAACAAACTGACAGGAGTTGTTCAGTTAATGTTAGTTTGACCAGGCCCTTATCTCCTATTTTCTCTCCTGTCCTTCTGGAATTAGTTCTACTGATTCTTGTCATAACCTTTTGTTTGGCTGCTTTTTCTTTTATTTTGCTTTTGTGATGTTGTCTAGGTAAGTCATTATAACTTCCCAAAATGTGACTTTTAAAATAAAAGTAGTTTGTTTATGTGAGTGGAGGATTTGTGCTTACTGATGTTTTCAGAGCTTTGATGAAATAAAAGGTTAGAGTATTTTTCTGTTGTTGTTATTTGTAGAGTTAACATTTCCACTGAAGGTGAAAATGTAAATATCACAACCATTCTGAAAAAAAAGTCAATTACAGTATGATAGATTAGTTTTTGTTTGCCTACAGGAACCTGAAACTGCTTTTTTGTTTCTGTTAAAACAGAATAGTGAATCAAAGAGTTTTTAATAGCATTAACTTTCAGATCAAATGCTTTCAACCAATCTTTATAATTCCAGAATTAGTGGAAACATTTATATCTTTAGATTCTTCCATCAAGGCACAGGGAAGCGAATTATTGAAAAGATAAAGGTAAATTTGTTTGCTTTCTGCCAGAGTTCATATCTACAGCCAACCTTGATAGAAGACCAGAATGATTTAGACAAGTTTGCTTTGGAGATTCATAACATATGCTTGCTGGACAGAATTGAGTTATCTCTGCTCTGGAGAGTAAGTTATTGTAGCAGGAGCTGACAGAGATGAAGATAACTGAGGGAAATTCAATTACCTTTTAGTGTTTTCCTTCTAATAGGATTCTTAATGTGAAAAAGATCCTTAGATGATGCGCCTGTGTTGCTTTGTGAGATCTGCTTTGATACCTGCATCCAGAATAAAGTGAACTCTTCTTTTCAGGCCTTCATTAAGGATGAAATATGCATCTGATTGCTAAATGGGTGTTAGCTTTTGATTCAACATATTATCATTTGTAGTCCAGACGTATTTGACAGTCTTTTGGCAGTAGTCTTGAATATTCTAAACACAATTTCATTTTCAAAAGTATTGTTTTTATGTAAAAAGGTTGTTTATAACAGCAATTGAAGAAAGAGATCACAAAATTGTAAAATAATTCTCTGTACTCTAGTGCTGTCTCTGCATGGTTTTTCTCTCATTTGACTTTTCCTGGCAAAAACACCAATTTACAAATATTATTTATGACTGACCCGAGTTCAGGCTGTTGGGTTAAAGCCCATCCACTTGACTATAGCTGGATTTCTTGTAAGAGCTCTCCAGTTCTGGAGTTACTGGGGCGGACTGGTGCACACAGGTATAAGGATGTTGTTATTTGTGTTACTTGTAAATATTTTTTATAGTGTCTCGTGGTTGAAATGAAAATTTAGAAGTGACTTTATGAAGGCAGCTCATTCTGCAGCTGTATGGACAAGAACAAAGCATGTACAAGTTCGTGTACCTGCAGTATGCACTCATTTACAGACCCACTAAACTACTGTCTACAGCTGAATGTAGAAAGAGTTTATTTTTAAAACTCTGAACCTTAAGCATCATTGCAAAGTCTGCTTTTTATCTGGATGATTTATCCAGGCACTTGCACGCTGAAAGGGAGAACGAGTACCTTCATGTTAGATCGATTTGCAACCCCAAAACAGGCTTGGCTGTGCCTAAAAGACATAGCATACCTGCCCCTAAAGAGTAATGAATTGAAATTCTGGTCCATATTTTGGGTAGCTACTTACCTTGACCTATGGCTTTTTGGTTATGTCTTCTGTGGTTACCCTCATCATTCTCTTGTTTGGACTAAAATTATAGTAGGAATAATCTTATTTTGTAGTTAACCAGTCTCCTGATCGAGGCATGACAGAGTTGATACCTGCAGGTGTATTCTTTGATGTTCGTGAAGGTAACTTAGGAAAATCAACTTTGAGGCAACATACATTAAGATACCGGGCTGTTTAGAAAATGTTTGAAGGTGTTTGTCAGTAGTGCCTGAAAGCACTTTTGGTTGAGGTTTTTACTGTTATCTGTATTTCTTCCATAGAGTATTTTTCTCTTTTATCTATTAGTATATTATTGAGGAGAAAATGGTACAAAATGTTGTATTTAGTGTAACAGTTTAATTTCTCATTCCATTGCAAGCTTCAGCCTTTCACTGGGAATGCTCCGTAATGAATGCAGAATACTGTGACATGCGGAAATAAATACCTGCATGAGTGATGGTTGAAAAGAGACAGTAATTACTTAAATAAGGATTTTACAACTAAATTGATAAAATTATCTTTAGTTTAGTAGTAGATGGGGCTTGAAGTCCATCTGGGACCAGGGAGGGAAATGGAAAGCTGTAAAGCCACATCCGTCCGAGGGTGATATTCCTAAGCTTTTATAAAGGTACCCTTTTATTTCTGAGTAGATCCATGCAGCTTTCCAGGAAAGGGAACAAGACTGTACTAATCAGGATTCTTAAATGGAACTGAAAGGTCCTTTCACATCGCCACTGCTACCTCACTGCTATGCAGTCCAGGTTTGTATCTTAACTTGCCTGTATTTGCTCTTTAGTGGGAGTCACTGTAACAGAGTTAAAAAATCTTTTCCTTCCTGCTTCATCTTATTCTTTTATCGAAGTGTTTACAGAATGAGTCTATCTACTGATTTTTCTCTTTGACCTAAATGGAAGAAAACTGAGCCAATTCCTTTGAGGTAGTCTTAGGTCATGAAAAGGAAGATGTGTCAGGCAGTTAAGTTGCTCTCCTGGTGATCATTGTGTCAGGGAAGCTTCCAAGTGACTTAGAAACGTCTGGATTTCACTGGTAATCTGGAGTCCAACTGGAAGTGGCAGAGTCAATCCTTAGAAAGATTTACTAATCAGAAAGCCAAACTGTCCTCACTATTCTGCTTCACACAAGATGTTTCCTGGTTTTTTTTCTCACCACTCCTCCCTCCCACCTGTTTCCTGCTCTCATTTCTAAGTCCCTGTTATTAATTCACTATTTAGAAAATGCATCTTCAAAGATTTCTGGCCATCTTAAAAGAAAAGATTTAGATATCTCTTGGAAGTAGGGCTTGGAAGGTGATGGTAGTGACTGTGATGAGCAGTGCAAGTGCTTTGGTCATCATTCCATGTTTTTTTCTTCTGGTCCTAGTGCAAAGATACTGGGGGTTTTTTTGGTCAAAAATTTGCAGGAACAAATTCTGAGTCTAAGTAGTAATGCCAAGATTATGTCCTAATGGATTTTGAGATGTTTGTGCTCCTTCAATCCTTCTCCCTGCCTGTCCTTGGCAGGAGATTTCAGTCTTACAGAACTCTCCTGGGTTGTCTGGTGTCCTTAGAGCAGTTTGAGATTCCATCTTTTGTGACTGATGCCAATTCTTGACAGATAAAGCAAGCAAAATTATTGGATGGCTTACTGTATTATAGAGAATGTATGGAAGTTGTGAAACAAATGTTGTCATAGCTTGGGACTGGAGGCCGGGGTTGGCCCTGGCATCTCTCCACTCCCACCAGCAGGACTGGGTCATCCTCAGCTGTGCTGGCTCCATGCTGGCCCTTGGTCCCAAGGGAACATTTACCAAAAAAAAACCCCAAACCAAACAAAACCCCCCAAAATCAGATATTCTGACTTCTAAAATATTGTTGTTTATTTTTTCCTGTGCTGCCTGTTAGAAACCCCAAATACCTCATTTCCAAGCAGTTGTTGAGAGCCCTGTAGCCAGCATCACTCATCTTGGCACTGGCCCAGTGCTGTCCTGCAAGGCAATTTCATATGGTCGGCGTGAGAGGAGGGAGGAATGTTTCCTGCATTATTTTTGAGTCACCGTTGTTTGAAGCTGCTCAGAACTTTGGAATATTAGAAGGAGATTATTGGCTGGAGTGTAACTGAAGCTGTTAAAGTGTGTGAGAGATGTTGTTCCGTGGCTCTTTGGTATGCCCAACAACTGTCACTTACATGTGTTTTATATAATGTTTTATGTAATTTCAGTAGTTTCTTTCGGTTTTGTGCACGCTTGGTGGAAGCTGCTGATTTTGATTAGACGCTGTTCTTTATTTCAAAACCTATAATTTTAATGAATGAACTGTAATTCACACCAAATCTCAGATTTGAGTTTTAAAAATCCACATATTTGTGTTGTTTTTTTTTATCCTGCATGGCTATTGTGCTCTAAATGTAACAAGCTCCAGGTATTGAATTTATTATTTTACACTGAATTAAAGTAAATTAGCGAAGTCTAGTCAAGCAGGATTTGTGCAGCTGGAATGTGTAATCTGTGTTTTGGTCTTACACCAACATTCCTGAGTTCAGCTGTTTGTAGAAAATGCTGGTAACTGTTACTGAGGGGTGCTGTGAAATCACCCTCATACCATTTAAAAAAAACAAAACAGAACAACCAGACAGAAAAACCTTGCATGCTGGACTGAAAGAGAGCCAAAATCAAAAGTCAGCAAGAATATCAGAACCTTGAAATAGGACATTTCACAAGTTCTGGTATTTAACATTGAAATGAGAAATAAACAGAAAACTTAGGAAGAGTTTGCATGTTCTTATGTAAAGGTAAGCAAATGTGTTTAGGGAGTATTATTTTTTTTTTTTAATTAAAATTGACAACATAAAGGATGATGCCAGTAGAAAGTGCTTGGTGCTACGCAGTTCTGCTCTGAAGGGAGCATCTATGGTGGTTGCAATACTGTCTCTTGCATCATTGCAGTCTTTTCATTTAAACCAAGAGAGCAAGAAAAAATACGAATTTTAAAGCAACGTTCTCAGTCTTTGCTCCATATTGCTCAGTATAAGGATCTAGAGTTGCATGAATGAGTGTTTTTCACTTAAGACTGCTGTAAAAAGAAGCAGAGGCTGCTGTCTTCTCATGCTTTCAATAATGGGAATATTTCAAATGCTGTCCTTTTATGGATAGTAAAATCACGTAGTTTTGGAAAGAAATTAAATTATCCTCCCTCCAACAATTTTTAGAGCCAAATGTCAACCTTTCAAGAATGGTAGAACTTTTTCTGAATAAAAAATATTAGTTAAAAAAAACCCCTGTTCGTACGCATCTCATGCTGTCCTAAAATTCAAAAATCATGTTACCTTAGTGCATGAGAACCAATGATAAAGGAAAAAAATCTCATACTCTAGCTGGAATGAAACACAAGCACAAGAAAACATAGAACACTGGAAAAAAGGAGAGAGGAAAAAATAAAATTAAAACAGTTTGCTTTTCGTAGTTTGATGCTATAGGAACTCTGACAGGAGGCTTTAAGATAAGGCAGAGGTTAAGCCAAAGTTGGGATTGTGATTCTTAACTTGTTTCCAAAGTAAGTGTCTAGGAATGATTTTAAAGAATAACTGCTATAAAAGATCATATAGGCCATATTTTAAAAATCCTTCCCTTGGCTTCTGGATTATTTTCTTTAAAATCTTTGCCGTTTCGTCGTCAACTTAACAAAAATATGCTGCTTTTAGAATACTTGGTCCTGGAAAGGATAAGTCACTCAAGAATCTTAGTTTACAAAAAGGTAAAGAGCAGGTTTGGAGTGTAAGTTAGAAAGTGGTAAATTGGTAGCATTGAACATATTATTCTTGAATAGACTTCAGAATAAAATTCCATGTAATCCTTCTTTTTTCACAGACTCTCTCATAGTAATATGAAATTTCTCTGACCAAAAAAATCCCAGCAAACCAAAACCCACCCTTAATACTTTTCCTTAATAATTAATGAAAATGTTTCTGCAGATACAGATGAAGATGACTTAATGGCAGTAATTAAAGGGATTTTTTTTCCATGTGTGGGAAGGAAATACTTTGCCGTACTGTGTTTGCCCTATTTAGCAGTGTTGCTCAGGGATATGTGCCAGGCAAGGTGATCATTCTCCACTGTGAGAGGCTGAAAAGGTCCTGAACTGTCAGACATCAAGGCCACTAAATTAGCTCTTGGAGCAGCCATGGTAGAAGCTGGTGAAGGACAGATGAGTTACCTTTTGGGTAACGAATTTGTGTTTGTAAGGACAACTGCAAGTTTTTAATTTTTTTTAATTTTTTTTTTTTATTTTCCCACTAAGCCTCATAAGTGACATCTTTAGGAGCCCAGTCAGGTCTGAAAACAACGTGGTATCCAAAGTACGGATGTTTATTAGAGATGTGCTTGTCATTGGCATGCAACCAGTCACGGCAAGATAGGAAACTATTATGCCTCAATGCTTGTTATCTCAAATGAATGTGATCTCTCTGTTCTTTGTTCATGAAGTGATAGATTTTGATACATTCTCAAACTCCTGAATTAAAATCAGAGTTGTGTTCGGAATCCAAGACACTAAACAGGGAAAGCTGAAAAGTGCTTGAGGGGAACTAGGTAGAAAATAGAAACACAGACTCCAGACTGCAGGGGTATCTCAAGGGGCTAATCTTTTTGCCTTCTGCAAAGCCGGAACTTTACATAAGCTTGGAAACTGTTTATGAAGACGTTTTTGGCTGGAAATGAATTTTCTTTGCATGTGTTTTGCAAATTTATAAGGAAATTTAGTGAGTGTGATGTAGCAGGAATATCAAACAATAAATAACAAAATCAACAGAGGTATGTTGATTATATTTGCTTAGGATTCTACATATAATATGAATGTGAGTTCTTATATAATAACAAATCTGATATAGAAATATACATTCCTCTAAGGTAAGTGTTGAGACCATTAACATAAGTCAGCTGTTAAATACTGATATACCTAACTATTTATATCTGTCTCTTTGATAGCTATAGAAGTTAAAGGATTTTAAGTCATGCAAATGCCTTTTGCTTTTTTTTAATAGCCAGAGGCTGAAGTCACATTTATAGTGACTTCATTTGGAACTTTATTACAAAATACTCCGTACCACTTACGAGGGGAACTAGTGGTACAAGGCATTTTGTAATAAGGTTCCAGATTATCCTTTGGTTTATCTGCTTGTCTGAATCATTCTGGGTACATTTTTCCAGTCATTGAGAATGTCCATTTTTCCCATGTTTTAAGGTATTATTGTTTCCCCACTTAGAGGATTGTACCTTTGGCCCCTATTATGAAAAATGATTCAGAATTCATCTGGTACAAAACTTGTGAAAAATTGCTTTTTATGTAGTACCTTTAAGGGCTTCTTAACTAGTAAGTTGTGTTGTTCAGAAATCCTCACTGGTGTGTGTTACCTGCTTTTAGAGACTTCATTTCGGGTTTAGCTGTGCCATCTGAAGTGCATGTGACTTTTGATCTGTTCAGGTGTCACTCCTGTGCCAAGTCTTGGTGCTGTGAGTTGTAAAAGAACTGTGCTGGCAGCGGGGTGTCTGGAAATCTGAATCCTAGGGAAGCAATCATTTGGCTGCTGGGGCCAAAACTGCTGAACTGCTTTGTACCCACCTCCAAGGCAATGGAAATCCTTACCATGGAACGAGGCAGTTGGAGAGGTGGTGGTCACAGTTAGTGAATGAGGACATTCCAGAGCTTTGTATTTGGCCCACTTCAATTATATATATGTGTTATCAGCTGATTAAAAGGTATTTCCCCCTCCCCCCCTTTTTAAAACGTAAGTTGCACAGAAAGGACAATATGAAAAGATAGCAAAACCAAGTATCCGACACTTGTGAAATATCACACCGGTGTGACCTTAATTTGGCCCTCACTAGGACCAATGTGTAGTGAATCCTTAGATAATGTAAATATAGGTCATTTTTTGGGCAGAGTAGATGTTCCTTATAAAATAAGGGAGTTTGTCAATTCCAGAAGTTGTTCATGGATTTGATTTGCTTGTTGCACTGGACTAGAAGTTTTTCAGTGAATAGAGGACTAATCTCTGTGGTGGTGTTGAAGCCATTGAATGTCACAAGGGTGATGCAGTATGCTTGGGGAATGGCTGATAAGATCATCCCTGGCTCCTTTGCTTAATATCAAATCTGAGAGCACGGAGCCACCTGTGCAGGAGTGCTGAGCTTTACTTTTTCTAGAGCATGGGGAATCATACTTGGATTCTTTCTAGCTTGAAAAATGCCTTGTTCTTGGAAGATGTGAACGCAAAAAATGTTAAATTTATTGCCGAAGTGTGTTGTTTTTAGGCTCTTACACTATTTTAAACAAGAGCAGCATGAAGGGACTGCTGACAAACTAGATTTGCAAAAGAGGAAGGGAGGAAAGTTCCTATCCTAGTGCGTTATTTGAATGCAGTATGTTTGGACATAAGTACAGTAAAAACAGGTTCTTGGGTTTGAAAAGAACATTTCTCTCTCCATATTGTTTATGCCAGTGGTTAGCAGTGGTGCTTAGAGGGGTAGAATATTGGAATAGTGTAGCAGATCCCAGTTTCTAGCAAAGAGGACGAGATCTTACTTGTTTGTGCAAAGCTTTGATCCAAGGGTGCTACTGTAGCACAAATAATATCAATTAGACGAGCATCAAAGAAAAAGGCTAAAAAAAAGTCTGTGGTGCTAGTGGACACTGCAGAAGGAATCTGATGTTGTCTCTGCTCTTCACTGTTTCTTTATACTGACAGCTGCTTTTTTCCCATTTGAACTCATGTTGGTTTGTCTCCTTTACCCACTGTACTAAATTGGGTTCATTTGAAAGATGCAATATGGCTAAAAGTGCTGTTGCCTAGTCTTTATTTGGGTTTACTAAAGCTTAATTCTGTGAGACTTGAAGGTAAAAAATAAAGCTGTTGACTCAGCACAGATTAAAACCAGATGTCTCTTGAGATCCTTGCATTTCTCTCTAATCACTAACCTAAATTGATTGTGGTAGATTTTTTTTTTTCTGGTCATGACCATAGTTTTACCAGTCTGTGTTTGGTATGATCTAAGTCAACTGCATGCTTTTTTTCTTCTTCTTGTGATTTTAAATGCACATTTTTTTTCCCCTCAGGAATGTCTGGCTATAAACCTACGTTTTTTTCATTCCCCCCCCACCCCC
>VZTI01000468.1:762705-767705 GCA_013397865.1 Struthidea cinerea
TCTGGCTATAAACCTACGTTTTTTCATTCCCCCCCCACCCCCCCGCACCATTTGTATTACAAACAGTTGATTTAGATGCAGATTCTTTTTAATCTTGAAATCAGATAAAAGGCTGGAAAAGTGGATAAATGAGGTTGGAAACCCATGGGTTGAAGAGGTGAGAAGCCATTGCATTGTGTTCAGTCCATTAAAACAAGAAGAAATAGAAGAGATACTTTGATAAGTGTTCTGCTGGTGTTAACCTTGATGGCTATTATCGGGGGGATGATGCTATATCTATTTCATTGGCTTAAGCTTTTTTCATGCTGAGAGAAATCAATACTTGGAGTCGTTGGATGACAGAGGCATCACTTCAGAATTGACGGTGGCTGTCAGACGTTGTCATTGGTTGACTTTTGTTCGCTGTTGAGGTTTTAAGCTTTCATTTTTCTAAGTCTTATTCAGGAGTCTTTGTAAGATTTCCCTGGGTAGCATTTTTAGTCCAGACTTTAAACCTCAGGTCAGAGGTCAAGTGCAAAGATCTGTGAAAGCAGAGGACTGAGGAGCTCCTTCATGTACTAAAATATCCTTATTTGTAGGGAATTTGCATTAGTGGCAAGACTGCGCGCTATCTTATGGATGACTTTTCCTCTTAAGTGACACCCTCTGAGACAGGTTGTTCCCAAAGCCAGTAGCTTTTAGGTAAATTAGACAAAGGAACTGGCATATGTAAAAGCATTCAGCGATCTCAGAGTTGAAGAGTAAGAGTAAAAAGGTGCAACATTTCTTTTAAAAACCCCACACTATTAAACTTTTGAATTGCTTGTAGAAAGCATTACATTGTAATTTTGGGGCTGCAGAGGTGCACGATGCAGATGGTACTGTGCAGAGGAAATCTTTTACTTGACATTTTTATAAAGATCAATGATAAAATAGTTCTGAAAACTAAGTTACTCCTCCTCTTCACTGACATATAGACAGGCAGAATAGACTAATTCACCCTGTCAGTATTTCTGGAATATTTCCTGCATACAGAATGTATTGTATTTTCATATCTACAACTTGCCTTTTGGACAACCTTGTGTCCCTTCCAGTTCCTTAAAAATGAATCTTCAGATAACCTTCGTGTTCAATTTGCCTGCAGTCTTGTCTGGGCAGAGAATGGGAGAGAGGAAAAAACCTGGTTCTGTGATAATGGCAGAGCAAAGAATTTTGTTCTATCCTGGATGAAGGGCCAGAAAACAAGGGTCTTGCCTCTATGCCATGCTTAATACACTTCCCCATTGTAAAACTTTTAACAGTCACTGAATTTAAGACTTTTTGGAGATAACACGTGAGGTGCGTGTATATGAAAATGCTTTTTTTTCCTCCTTTCAACACTTAGTTTCATCCTAAGGATGACTGCACTACTTTTGTGATTACGGTTTCGTGGCACACTCACCCAAACAGGTAACAAAAGTCTTGTAGGCCAAAGCAGCAGGAAGGAAGGAAGGTTTGACAACCCCATTTGCCTGTAACCGTGTATCTTAATTGTAAAACCATATTCTGGCATGACAGGGTGCACGTTGCAGGTGCAAGAGATCAAACACTGAGAAGGAAATAAAACTGTAAAAATGCATTTTTGAGATGGTGCACAAACAGAAATCAGGCTGGATTTCTATTTTGCATAAGTGGAATGATTGGGATTTAGTGTGAAGTATTGACTCTACCACTCTATATCCTGGTGTTGCATCTTAGGAAGCGTTGGATCAGGTGAACCTGGCATCTGGAAAATGCAAAATGAAGAGAAACAGGAACCTTTTAGTGCTTTCAGAATAGTCTAGCGGTGATTGGCTACTTTAGGATGGGTCTTTTTTTGATTCATTTGGTGGAACCAGTCTTCTTTCACTCCTGTATTCAAAGTATTTGAGAGAGGGAGGTGGAGAAATAACTTATATTTTGCTGTATATTTGGCATATATATCTAGAGAGAGAGAGAGAGAGGGCAGAAACCACTGAACAACTGGTGAGACAGCTGTATGATCAAAGAGAAGGTTATTCTTGCAGAACTTTCTTAGGGATAATAACTATATATGCATGTGACAGACATCTGGCAAAACTGTGGCTTCTTTCTTTTTTGTTTGTTAAATATATATTGTAAAGAGCGTGCAGTGGTTAAGAGTTCCTCCTAGAGTGATGCTGTAATTTTGTGGAATTGCTGCCTGTGGGAGTTTCTCAGTTTTGGTGTATAATTGCAAATTTTTATTCATATTAAATCCTGAATTTCCTGAAGAGTGGCGTTCTATTTCCAGTTTATAAGAGGCTGGTTGTGTTTTCATAGAAGTTGTCAGGACAATAAAATGCCATTTTCTTTTCTTCGTTTGTCACAGCTACATTTTGAAAATCCTTGTTGGTATTTAATGAAGGATGTGTTCAAAATCACATCATAAAGAGACTTTTTTTAAAGAGGTACAAGTTCATTATATCTTTTACAAAACATTCTAGTTTGATTTCCATTTTATCATGTTTTAAGGTCAAATGTGACTTTAATGTTCCATAAAGAGACAGAGATTGATAATGGGGAAAGAATAACCCTCTAATGTGATTTATATCTATGGATTTTATGTCAGATATGAAAAGTTGCTGTTCAAATTGTAAAGGAGGATCCATTAAAGAGCACTTTAAAACATTTTACTACTTAGCTTACCTTATTCACTTGTTTTTAGAATTCTGCCCTTTCAGGCAACTTAAAAATAAATGCTTATGAAACATTTACAAAGTGCTGAAAAGAAGTCAGAATCATCGTGGGTGCAAAGTAGTTCAGTGTATTGGAAAAGACAGCTGTATTTGGAAAGAGCTAGGAAAATCCTGTTTAGTGTTGGGTATGATTTAGTCATCTTTTATTTTTGTGAAGAGGGGTGGCAGAGTGCTTCACATAGGAATACAAAAGACAATTTTTGATGTCTCATTGACTTGGAAAGTCAGCTACTTCTTCCTGGATGTCTTCTCATCAGATGAGCTTTGCTGGAAAGTGTGGGAAAATTATGAGGAAATATCTAAATATATCAAAATCTTCAGAATAGTTCTTTAAAATTGATTCGTCTGTTAGTACATTTTTGTTGTCTAGTGTCTGTGAAAATCTACACTACCCCAAATTTTATTTTGTGTTTTCTTCACATTCTTCCTGTCTTTCTGTCACTTTATATGACATATATATTTATATATACACATATGAAAATAGCATTTATAGCCTGCTGATTTTTTTATTTGCAGCAAGTTTCTAGGGCTTGTACATATATATAGAAACAGTATTGCTACTGTTTTAAACATAAAAAAAAGGATATGATATTGTGCTGATATCTAAGCTCTGAGAAGTAATTGTACTAGTGTCTGCATCAGCTGTGCTTCACAAAGAAAAAGCAATTTTTTTTGTTGTTAGGCAGACATTTGTGTCCATTCCACTAACTAGATCATAAAATAATCCAATCACTGGCAAAGGCTGAAATGCTTTGTCTGGCATATGTGATCTGTGGAATTGCCAGATGAAAAGTGAAATTACAAACAGGGAGTGCTGAAGTGGGGAAAAGCCTTTATTGTTTCTACCAATATTTGAATTTCTTGCGGGTTTTCATGTACAGCAAAATGGGGTTTTGATGAGGGGATGATATAAATTTGATGCTGGTTTTTTGAGTTCTGTATTAACAGGTAAATTTTCAGAAGGTCAACAAAAACCAAAACTAGGAGACAATGTTGTAACAAAGAATCTCTCATAGTTTTAAGTTCAGTTTGTAGGTGTGACTTACAGTTCTTGTTTGCTAGAATTTGATTTGGAGTAGGTTGGCAAGCAGAAGGTGTTCCTACAACAGGTCTAATACTGCTGGGAAAGTTACTGACTTTCCCATGCTGTCCTGCAAATGTGCTCAACTTCAAGAAGCCACCTGGTAAAGATTGATTTAGTCCTCAGATGCATTTTATTTTCTGTCTATCTGAAAAAATGTGTGTTTTTCTCCTTAACTTTCATAGATATATATTTATATAAACAACAGCAAGCAGTTGGCTCCCCAAATCTAATGAAGAGTCATGGGAGTGGAGTGGTCAGCTAGCTGACAGCCATTATTCTGAGATTTGCCATTGTTTTTATAAAGCTATTCACTTTGTTATAGGCATAACCACTTTTATTTTATATGTTTTATTATGCAGTCTGGCCACTAACGTGTTGGCTTTTGCTAGATTTGGAGTGTGTGTATGATGTGGCTAAAGAATTCATGGCAAACCAAGATCCTCTACATGGCTCTCTGGACAGATTTCCTGTAGGCGGCTGCGCAGGGCCTCAATTCTCAAACCTGGAAAATGGGGTTAATTCTTCTCTCTCTCTCGCGAGGGTTTTGTATAAGTAATTAATTACGAAGTGCTTCGAACTTCCTTTGGATGGTGTAGTTAAAATGTAAAGTAATAAAGTATTTATTTTCTTGCCAGTCACTGTGTGCCCAGTACTCTGCAGACAAACGGGAAGAAGAAAAAATGTGTCATCATTTGATCACGGCAGCGAAGTACCGGGACCAGGTGACCGCAACACAACTAATACAGAAAATTATCAACATCCTGACAGACAAGCATGGAGCCTGGGGAAGCTCTGCACCAAGGTAAGCGTTTTTGGGGTGTTCTAAAATATTTTTGTGCAGCAGTGCTCTGGTGATTTGACATAATGTCCCTTGGTCAAACCTAAAGGTAAACAAGGTTTTCCCGGTGTTGTTTTTTTCCAAAAGAATAATATAAAAGAGGCAAAATGAATGTCACTGTTTAGTATGAGTGAATGTCAGAGAACTAGTGTTCTATTAGAGCAGTGAAAAACAGGATGAGTCTCTTGTGACTTTCAACTTTGCTATAAAAGTGTGATAGAATTTATTTTTAATGTCCTAGCCCTATTGTTTATTTGAAAAATTATTTTTAAAGCTTTCTTAGTACTAGCTTTCTTCTTGGTGTCTTATGTGACTGAAGCTTGAACCACAGTTCAGTAACTTGTTTTCTTTTCTGCCAGACTTT
>VZTI01000468.1:772705-813514 GCA_013397865.1 Struthidea cinerea
TAAAGAGAGCTGTCTTGAAACTTATTGCAAAGGTTTGATAATATATTGTTGTTGTTTCCAAAAGCAGCTTCCTTATTATGCTGGGACTTTTTGCTGAAGGGCTTCTTGCTCTTTCTAGGCACGAGGAAGGAAGCAGCATTTTGATGCTCACCCGTTAATAAACTGATGGGTGGTTGCCTGCCTATAACGTGAAAAGGCAGGTCTTCAAATCCCTCTTTTACTGGAAACATACTAAGGGCTTTTGGAGATTTTCTCTTGGGAGAGAGGTAGTAGGTATTTTCATCTCAGAGCGAAGACTTGAGGAAAGAATTTCATTTTCATCTTCCACAGCCCGTGTCAGTGCTCAGACAGAAACATGACTTGCATATGCAAACACAGACATTGAAGAGTTTTTAGTGGGGAAAGGACACAACAAGGTACCTGGGTTCCATAAAGATTAAAATGCATTCTGGATGAAAATAGGCAAATGGAAATTTTTTAGTTGTTGTGCACAGGTAATTTTCATCTTTGTGACTCATTTCTTTTCTGGGATTTGAGAAAAATAAAAAGCTTACTCATGATCATTGTGCAAATATAGATATAGTTTCTAATTCGAACTTCAAAAATTCTGCAATAAGATGTTGAGAGAGACAACAAAAAAAATGATGACTGAACATGCTGGGATTGGAATCAGATGACCATTTTGACGTGTGTGGTAGTTGAGAACAAAACACACTTAATTCAGGGCTGTATCATGGGAAAGAACTGCTTTTGACAGTGGTGAAAGAGTTGTAAATGACAAAGAATGGGAGGCAGAGAATTTGGTTTCAGAAATATTTGCCAACAGGGCTTTAAAGAGGTGGTGCTTGGGGGAAAAAATTTGAATTGGATGGCAGAAAAGTTGCAACTTAGTAGAGACATGCTAAAGTGGTTGCCTGGGTGAGGAGCATAAGTGAGAGTACAGTCAACACTGAGGTCTTTGAAGGTGCTGTAGAGTGAGGAGAGGAAGAGAGAACGCAAAGCCTTGCCTGAACAAGAAAAGGTTTTTCAGTCTAGTGATAGTGACTAATCCTCAAAATGAAAAGGGGAGGGAGGGAGGTTGAATCCCACCCCACAAATATAATAAAATACACTTCTCAAATGAAATAGGTCATGCCTAGGGATGTTTTTTCTTCCCCCAGAGTTGTATTCTACGATCTACTAGCTATCGTTGTAGAAATGGCATTAAAACAAACAAGCCCTCCCTCCTCCAACTTCAGTATACTTACTGTTGCTATGATGCTGTCAAAAAGCCTCATCTTGCAAGAGCAAAGATGAATTTGCTGATTTGCTCAAACTGGTATTGGTAAGTTACCAGATGCTTTGCTTTCTATATGTAGACAGAGATATAATTACACAAAATCTTTAAAAACAGTATTATGCTAAATTATTAAAGTGTAAGTGGCAGAGAGGAAACTTGTGCTGGGAAAAAACATTGTGATGATAGTTAAATTACGCTTGCTTTAACACCTTAACAGAGAAAATTCATATTATCTTTTATTATTTTGGCAGATGAAGCTAGCAGTGTATTTTTTCTATATATTTTGAGCAGACAGGTGCTCATTCAGTAGGTTTTTATCAGGGAGAGGAAGCAAAGTTTGATGTGTGCTTTATGTATTGTAGCATGGTAAAGCCAGGTTGTTCTGTTCTTTCCCTTCAGAAGCTTTGTGCCTTCATCTGCTTGATAGTTTTATCAGGATTATTTTATTGCATGCACCTCTCTGTCGATAATACCAGGAATAGGAGTTCTGTTGCTTTAATTTAAGGCAGATGCCTAAATAAATTCAAGCACCTCTGCAGAAGGTCAGTCTTCACAGTGTAATTGCATCAACAGCCCAGAGTGTTGCCAGTGCTGGTCAAAAATTGCGTCTTTTCATACTCTTGGCTCATGTAGATCATAAGAAGCATGCAAGGCATTCAGATTGGAGTGTTCAGGAACCAAAATCACAGTTTGATGCCTCTGTATCCATGCTGGGGCCTTTGCTAGACACCAGTTCACTGGTGCATCTTTTCAGTGTGATTCGTAAGGCTCGATGTGGTAGAAGCTCAACAACCGAGTGAGAGTAAGGTTTTCAGAGAATAAGCACTCAGAATCTCTCTACTACTATTAGTAGGTGTTTAATTTTTACTGTTTCTGGAGTTTGCTGTTTAATGGTTTAGAACGATTACTTAGAAGTCACATCCTATGTTATTTTTACTCCTGCTTTAACTAAAGATTGACTTAGAAATAAACTGTAAAATAAGTGGACCTAGGAAAGAATGGCAGATTGCAATGACAAAAAAAAAAATCTGAATCTGAATTTTAAAAAATTCCATTTTATTAATGTTTTCTTTGATGTAGAAGTAATCTTCATGCTGAATTACTGCCTGGTACAGCCAAGTCCAGTACTGCAAGGAAAATTGAAGTGTTGTGCAAAACAGAAGTGAGAGGAATAATTACAAAGTCATTTTATGCTAACATTTACTTTTCAAAGGCTAAACATTGTTGTTGAGATTAACAAGAATAACAGTAATATGACATGTATATGAATAGCTGAATGTATAGTAGAGTTGGTAAAGTTTTCCATATGCTGTGGTACAACTTGGCTTTGTGACCTTTCAAATGTTACTGAAGTTGAAAGTTTTGGAGTTCTGTTAAAATACAACACATATCCACACATACACACATTTTTAAAAATCAATTGCATAATGAATTAAAAATCTCTTGAGGGCTGTAATCTGACACCGATAATTTCCATATGAAATGTTAGAAAAGTCTGTGCAGTTACTGAAGTGGGGAAATAGAAAGAACCTGATATTTTTTTTTTTTTTCCACACATTTCCATTCTAGGGTTCCTCTCCATATGCCTGGTGATTTTCTGCTTCAACCTCATACAGCCTAAAACACAAATTTTACACAAAATTTGTGTAAAACACAAAAAAAAGAACAAAACAAACAGACACATTATTTCAGGGCATGAGAGTTCTTAATGTTCCCTGATTATTTTATGTATATTTAAAAGTGTGGGTTTTTTGAAATTGCTGAATTTAATTAATGCTGCAGATCCTTGTAATTCCTGCTTCCGAATAGCTAGTGGCTGTCAGGGTGCTGCAAACTGAACTTTCAGATTTTACTATTGCAACTTCACGTTAGGTAGTACAGAATTCTACTGTTTATATTTGGTGAAATTAGTCTTTACTAAGAAGAGGAAAAACCTAAAAAATATTTGTGATGTCTGATCCTTCCAGGAGTTCCAGCTGATGTTTAAAAATAAATATAGTGGGTTATCAATATTTTTTTATTCTTAGTATTGAAAGCAGAAGTGTAACTATAAAAGCAAGCAAATATGGAAAACTTAAATGCACACCTATAGCTGTTGTTCTTTTAGTCTCAGGTTATGCCTGAATTATAAACTAATTTTGATTTTGCAGTATGAATGCTGCAATGTTTTATCATTTGAGTTACTATTAAGGTGTTAGATAATCATGTATCTGTACCATCTAATTTACCCTGTGGAAAGAAGTACTCTGGCTCTAATACACCGGCCAGAATCTTCATTCTTCCCCTATCTTTTGCCTTGATATTCTAACAAAGTTCACAACATGCAGTGGAAACGGAGAGGTTTTATTTGGTAGGATTTTAGCATCCCTTTTCCCCAAGGAGTTGAGACAGCAGGGAAGAGGGGACGTGTTTGAGTTCTGTCAGTGCAGGTCAGATGTTCTGGTTCAAGTTCAGGACTAGAATTTTTTGCTGTCCTAAGATTTGTGGTGTTTATTATATAGCTGGTACAGAACTCTTAGCAAAATTTTGATTTATCCTAGCTAAAGTTTAAATGAAGACAGAATCTTTTCAGTGGAGCATTGGAGAAGTTTAAAGAGAACAGAAAGGTAGCTGAATTAGTTTTTTAACATCCTTAGCTACATAGCAGTGTTTTCTGTGTTTTCTGGCTGTATAGAAAAGTAATATATGCTAGCATTCAATCCATACCCTCATCTTAACCGAAGGAGATGATTTTCAGACTATTCTTTTTGCATGAGCATATTCTCTTGGTGTGTTCTTAGCAGCGTTTGGTGCTGTCTGCCATTTTGTTTGCTATGGTATAAACCTAGGAATGGTTTCATGCTAATGTACACTTTCTGCTATGTGAACATGGCTTCGTTTCAGGTTGTCTTTTTGGTATTTATCTGCTTAATTGATTATATTGCTTTTGAAGTTATTTTGATTTTCCAGTTACAATTCAAGTCTTTAATTGCCCTATTACAACAATTAAGTTTAAAAACAAACTCACCTATTTTGGGTTCAAGTGAAAAGTGTGTCCCTTACTTTTCCAACCTTGCTGAGCCTGGATAGGTCTTCAGGGGCTTTTTTTTTCAGGATTACTGACTGGTTGGGAGGTGGAGACTCTGCATCATGTACAGACAACACTTTTTTGTTTGCATCTTGAAGCCAATTTTGGTTTTATTTCTACCTACCTGGACATATATGAGGGAAGAAGGGTCTAATATATTAGTTTGTCACCTCATGTGGAGCAACATGGACAGGAGTGAGGAAAAGAGGGTAACCTGCTTGGAGGCAGCAAGTTAGGGGAAAACACGTTTTTTTCTTGCTGGTGGTGTGCTTTTCTAGAGCTCTGTCTGCGCTACGGGAAAGATGGTAATGTAAAGCAGAAAAATTAGCATTAGCTGTATATTTGACTGGTAAATCCTAGGCAAAACAAAGCAGTCAGCACCTTTGTTTGGAAGTACGTGGACATCTGTGACTGATGTCCCAGTTTAACCCCTCCTAGGGATACAACAGCCCATCTTCCATATGATAGATACATTCAGTGCTGCTGCATTTACATTGGCTTCTGCATCAAGTGTTCCCTAATGGACTTTCTGTGAGTCCCCCTCACCAGTAGCTTTAGGTGCTAAAGGAACCATGATGAACAAAGGGCAGACTTTGCTTCTGTTCTCAAATGTTGGTTTTTTTCAAAGTAGCAGGTATCTTTAATGTTTTTCAAATGTTCAACGTTTGTCTAATTCCTGCAGCATACCTTGCTAGCAAGAAACAGCTACACAGATTGTACCTCAGTAGCTTTTCTTTCTTTGGCTTTTCTGTTCTTCCCTCTTACTTCCTATTTGCATCCTGGGAATGTGGGCTCTAGTTGCTGTTCCTCTAAATTACAAATTATAGTCCACTGAAAAAAGATAGAGCATATAATTGGAACTAATACATTCTTTACTGTTGCATTGTCACATTTGAGTGAATTTTGTGTGGTTATGTTCTTAAATCCCCAAACTGTCACTTCTTTTGTTGCTGGAGGGCTTATAGTCTAGTTTGGTTCAAAATGTTGATTTTTTTTCCCCCCCTTCAAAAAACCCATATTTTCTGTTAGTATTAAAATTCCTAATGAAATCATAGAATAATTCAGATTGGAAGGGACCTGAGGAAGTGCCCTGGCTGAAACAGGATCAGCTGTGAGATCAGTTGCCAAGGGCATTATCCAGTAAGGCATTATCCAGTTAGGTGGATGGAGCCTTTATGAGTGACTACAACCTGAATGTTGTAATAGGTAACAAAAATCAAAATAAGTCCAATGCTGCTGGAACTTCTCTGTCTCAATTCATGTCTATTGTTTCTTCTCTTGCCACCACAAGCCACTCTGAAGACCCAAACTCCCTCTTCTTGATGGTGTTGGCAGGTGCTATTAGGCCTTCCTGAAATCTTCAGGACACGGAGAGTGCGCTCCCTGGGAGTACTCACAGTTTGAAAGTCACTGTTCTNGTGTGTGTGTGTGTGTGTGTGTGTATGTGTCTCCTTTACCTTGACTACTGCATAGGAGTTTTTAGTGTAACTTGCAGTGTATTCATCACAACAGGATGTGAGTAGTGGCTGCTCGCCCAGTGTAAACTCCGTGATTGCTGACATCCTCACAGTCTAAGCTCCCTGCCTTCCTGTTCCTATTGGATTTCTTTATGCTGTTAATGAGAGATGCAAAGCATGTAATGGCAGGCTCATTCTCAGTGAATATGTGCTTTCTAATTTGCTGATTAGAGGAACTTTTCCAAACAAAAAAAGCTGGAAATCATCTCAGAGCAAAACTCCTGCATGTAAAAATGCTTTTCAGGACACTGAAGGATTTATTTGTTCCATATAACTGTTTAGGAAAGCATTGCTTTTCCAGAATAAGGTCAAGATGAGTCTCTGATCAGTATCTGGGAGGAGAGGAGGAATCTATTTTCAAACTTTTTTTTAGAACTCAATTGTTTTTTTGAGAGAACAATATCTGTGGAGTATCGATCGCCTGTGTCCAGTAGTTAGTCAAAGGCTATCTCCTTTGACTAACCCCTTAGCGTGGTGTCATCCTCCTTCATGTGATAGATTGTTACAATCTCAGCCAGTGTAATTACACACTAGCCAAGTGGGTCATTTATTTCTGTACCTTCACCATTTACCAAAAATCTCCTTTATCTTTGGGAGCCAGCTCTTCCTTTTGCAGTAAAAGCAAAATAACGGCACATAAAACATTAGAGTCTAAAACTGGGGGCTTGAAAAATAACTGTAAGACTAACTTTAAAAAACTGTTCTACCTTTTATGAACACCTAGTATACTTTTTATCTGTCTTTTTTCCTGGTGTCCTAGAGAACAAAACACACAAAGCCAATTCATTGTTTTTCATGTGCCCGGTAAACACTATTTTTTATTTGTGAATGTTTTAGCTCTTTCTTTTATTTTTTTTTTTTTTTTTTTTATTTTATCTGTTAACACTAGATGCTTTCACTTGCATGAGAACTGCCTCCCAACCCTCCCCCGCATCAGCTCTTAATTTATGAAGTGCAAAAGCTCCTGGAAGCACTGCTACTTTTTACTGATGACAATGAGTGAAAGTATTAGATATGTCTTTTTGAACACAGTTGGCATAGAAAGAAAAGAGTGTTATTTCAACTTACATGAAATTGTAGATTAAATTTGAAGCCCGTGATTGTATATTTACATGCCAGGAAGGAGAAAGCCTCTGTAACCACTTCCATTATGTTTCCTTAGGACTGTTTTTAAGAGAAAGATCAGTGGCCTAATATTGTTAGTATCAGTTTCTTTTTAGAAAGGGCATGTATTCTTGTTAAGGTGAGTATAAAGTAAAAGTACTCTGATCCTAACCATGGTACTTTGTTGTCCCAGTATGAATGATTTCTCCTTGGGCCCAACCTTAAAGCTACGTGGCAGTTAAAGACTTGACTGAACCCACACACATTCATTGCCACTGGCTCTGGATGTACATTATCCCCACTTTTTCCTGTTGTTAACATATTTCCTAAAGTACCATAATATAACCAAAATAATTGTTAACTAGTAAAGGAATCTAGAGATTTTTTTTTCCTGTTGTAACTTCAAAAGTTTCAGCAAAATGGAATCTGGGTTTTAAACTGAGGGGAAAACATGTATAAAATTTAGATTCTTCTATTAATATTAAACTCCCAGGACTTTATATGATTGCCACTTTTTGGTTTATATTTATTGCTTTTGGTGTCCCTATATATTTTTCAGAACATGTCAAGGTACTAAATCTCTCCAGTCTGGCATGGAAGCCAGTTTATGTATGTTTATATTTGAACCCTGTGCTGAGACAGCTTTGTGACCTACAACCTCATTCTAATCTCAAATGTATGACTTGCATCTCAAACTCCAGCATATTAGCTAGGGGTTTTTTAAGGGTAGTTGCAAAGGGATTTCAAATACCTGAGTTTATCCTGAAGTTCAGTGTTTTTAAATTTTTTTTTTTTTAATTAAACAATGCTTTTTGGAAAAGGATTTTCTGGCTTTTATTAAGTTACTGATGGAGCCCTTTTTCATATGCTCTATTCAGAGCTCTCTTCTGGGATTTAGGGTAATCTACCACAGTTTTATGCATATTTCCTATACTTTTGAGCCATCTGTAGAAAAAACCAAATCTAAAACTAAATATCCCACCTCCTGCTCCCCAAATCAGATTTCAGTAGCAGCGTCCGTGCAAATATGTGCAGATAAATAGCAATTTAATTCAGACCCTTCTTTTTGCTCTTGGCCTCCCTATCTCTAATCCCTTCTATTCTGTGGTGTGTGTCCCCCAGAAGGTTCTCTGTGTCTGTGTGCTGCAGGGTTATCTAAGAGCCTTCTCAAAAAGAATAAAAACAGCGATTTGAAGATTGTGTTGGGTAGGTTACACCTCTGAAAATATGCTAATAATGACAGGTGTGCCTGCTTGCTTTATTCAACACCCCTAATGTCTAGACTGTTTAGGCATCTAAAAACGATCTGAAGTGTTAAAAGGAAAATGGATTGTCATAAAAGAACAAAGAGATGTTGCTACAGTAGTGCTTGTTCTCTTCTGAAGCTCATCCTCAATAGTTCTCTTGAAAGTTTTTACTTAAATGCGTAAGGGGGAACTTTTTCGTCTGCAACATCAGTTCCAAAATAATGTTTCAAAATACAGTAATCAGTACTACAAAAATGGAGGTGGTGAGGCATTTAGAACAGAAATGGGAGAAGGATGGGTCCCATTCAGGAAAACATCAAGAGACAGTTCTTCCTAATAAACTATGATTGAGGTAATATTATCTTATTTTTTTTAAGGATGTTGAGGACCAGCAAACACACAATCTTAGTGATGTTTCAGGATTTAGTAGGGGAGCAAGATGAGGCAGATCAATGATGTTGAAGAAGTCCTCCGTTATCAGTGATCTTATTCTGGGATGGTATTCTGGTTTCCACTTTTCTAGTGTAATCACTTGCTCAGTGTTTGTTCAGGATGTAGACTAAAGAATTACATAGGTACTAATATAAAATGTAGGTTCCTAAATGTCAAACTATCTTTGATTCCTGTGGAGAAACTGAAAACATATTTTCTTCAAGGAGAAAGGAATATTTATTCCAAAATGTTCCCCAAAAGGCCTTTAATTGTTTGAGTAAACAGAGCATTTTTTGTAGCATAGACACAGGCAAAATTATTTATGATCTAAATACTAATTTCTTTATTTAGACTTTGTTATACTGTTTAGTGTATTCTGATAACCTTGCAATAGGATAACACTGACAACTGCTATTTCTTACAGGACTCTTTAATATGGTTTAATGAGTGCTTTGAGGATTTTTGCAATATGAAATCAGCATGTTGCATTTTTAAGTTGAGTTTCAAGTTACACTGTGCACAATATTCCATTATTTATGGTGTCTGTAGTCAGAATACACACTATGCATGTGCATTACAGTGCAATAATTAGCATATAATTTTCAACGTTTCAATGAACTTTTGTCATTAAATTTAAGGAGGTTTTAATTGCTAGTAATCAGGATTGCATGTTAATAGGCTGTAGATAATTAGGAAACCATTTGCATTTCTCTTCTCACAAATTTTCTTAGTGTTTAGACACTCAATGCATAACTTTATCTCAGGAGGGTTGAATAATCCTATTTAGGCATAGAGATAATAGGTACAATTTTTTTTGCTTAAGGTTTTCCTTCAATTTTAGTCATTTGGAAATGATTATACCTTTGGTTGGTCAGATTTACTGATCCTGGATGTACAGTATTTTCCCTCTGACTTCTAATAGGCTAGAGCAAACTCAGTTGTCACAGTAACAGTAACACTGATTGTAAAATTTGCATCCATCTCTGGTAATGAAGATCGTTCTTTTTCAACGGTACCAAATGTTGGGGAAGATATTTAGCAAATTAGTATCTGCCCAGGAAAGTTCTATCCCTGACCCATTTCTGGATGTAGTGCTAAAAAGCTGGCTTGTCCACACCCTCTTTCATGTCTGGGGTGTAAAAAAGAAGTACTTCTTTGTCTTCCATGTCTGAAATGGTTTAAATAGCAGAAAGAGTGTGTAATATTGTCACCACTTGATTTAATAAGGTGTTTTGGATAAAGATGTATTGATAGAAGTTGTGCATATTTATGAAGCAAAGGGCAAAGATGTAAAATTGCAATAATTAAGGCAGCTGTTTGTTTGGTGTAAGGCAAACAGAGAGAGGTGTAATGGTTTTAATGCTCCTGAAGGAAAAAAGGAATAGACCATTGCAAGGTTGGCAGTTCTAATAGCACCTGAATTCATTAGCAGTAGGCAGGGCAGCAGCCACCTCTTGAGGTTTTATATGAAATGTTTAAAGAGGCCATGGAAAATTGATCATACAAGGAGAAAAGTACAGTAAATTGTTAAAAAAGGTTACTTTGTGCACAGCATCAAGAATTTTAAATGAAGGGCTGAAGTGCCTCAGTATGTGATGGCTGTCAGTGTGTTTTACTGCATCATTGTGCATTGCATGAGCCAAACTGGGAGAAAAATTAAAAGGCTGATGACAGAGATGTGTGAAATTTTAGCATTGGGCTTCCAGAGCAATTACATATAATTTTTCTGTTGTATGAATCAATTGCTTGCATCATTCTGTTGTTAAAAAAATTGTGACTAGCTGCCAGAATGGTGTATGTATGTAGTTTGATTGGACAATGGCGAAAGTATTTTAGAGTAAAAATTATAATCAAGTGAAACCAAATATCTTTCCCTTCCATGGTACAGATGTGTTAGCATGTCTTGCTTTTTATGTTTTTTGTCACGTACAGCAGAAAGTCTGTGTTAGTTTTGCTGCAGTGTACTATTAGGACAACAGGAGTTTGAGATGGAAGGAACATTCCTGCGCGTGTGTGTATCTCATTGTGCCTTGTAAAGCTGGACCGAGTATCTGTCTAGTGAGACTTGTGTGAAGGGTTAAAAGAAAAAAAAGAAAAACTTGGAAGGAGAAATGCTGAGACTCTCTTATCAGCACTGAATTGACTTTCTTTCCAGGTTTCCTTCTGTTCCCTTTTATTTGTCCATTCAGGTCAGTGGAAGAGGCGGTTCTTTGTCTTAGGGCGTTTCCAGTGTGGGATTTATTCTGATCTATTTCATACCATTCTCTCCTTAGCACAAAACACTAGGAAATTTGATGTTACTTGAAGTAAGTCAATATGGTAGCACTGCAAGGTGTTCAGCATATCCTGTGGAGAAATTGGAACTACCTTAAATTCTCTGCAGTTATATTATTGGTTACTTCAAAGCATTATTTTAGCAGTACAGAGTTTATTCCAAAAGACAATCATTTGATCATTGATATCATCACAGTCTTGAAAGATGAACCACAAGCCTCAGTGGATGTAGCAAAGACATTTCTACAGATTGCAGGGGTTTTTTTTGGTGCAAAGACAAAAAAGAAGCATCTTGCTGATGTGATTAAGCATGCAGGTTTTGTACTCTTGGAATGGAATGTTTATTTTGATTTTGAAATAGTTTTTAGGTTTTTTTTCCACTAGCATGTCAAGGAGGATTGATTTCACTGTTTTGAACAGAATTTTTTTTAATGTAATTTTTTTTCGCAGGAAGTGGTAATTTTTTAGAAATCTGATTCCATTCCAGAAATTTCTGGAAATTTTGAAATAATAAAGAAAAATTACTTTGGTTTCTGCCAATTTTAAGTAATGACCGGTTGCAAAAAAGAATTCTTTCCAGTCATTTATTCAGCATTCCAGTTACCTTGTGGTGACAGCGAGCAAAATACGAAGATCTATTTTGTATCCCAAACAGCTTGCAAATGAAGTTAAAATAGATCAGAGAATAACTGAGGCCCACTTTAAGTACACAGTTCATGCAGCTGTGTTATATGTACATTTTAAAAGCAATAACTCTTTTTTTTTTTCCCCCTTTTCTCCCTTGGCCAGTTGTTCTTGCTAGTTTATGAAAGCCTGAAAAACAGTCATGCTTAGGGATGAATTGCTCAATAGAATTATTTCTGTGTTTTGTATCAGTCTTGAGAGGAATGTATAAAGATAAAAGTAAATGAATAAAATTTTAAAAAATGTTTTACAGTGATAATCAAAGGTTGTGTTTCTGCCCATTCTTATTCCAAGCTTTTTGTTAAAAGTGTTTGGGACTTGTCAGTATTCTTTTGAACTCATCACAAACTGACCTGAAAGCTTATATTTCTGGCAAATCTCAAATATTCTCCCCCCACCCCTTGCCCTGAGGGTTTTTTTATTACTTGTGAACGGTCTGGTGGAAGAGCAGGATTTACACTTAATTTCTCTTCACTAGATCTATGTATTCCATCTATATGTGGGCTGTACCATGACTACTGAAATGTTTTTCCAAACTATTAAATAATAGCCTCGGAAACGTTGCCCATATCTAACCCCTTACCTATAGGCCCTTGTCCGTCCCGCAATTCCTATTAGCAGGGGTGAGACAGTGATTAGAAGAGAGATAATTGAGCCTCTCCAGTCTGCAGTGAGCGCAGCTGTTGCTGATGTTCTTGTCCTTTGCCCATCGTACCTTTCCCCTGCCAGAGCAGAGGTGGTCTGCTGCATGCTGAGCAGATGTTTCTCCTTTGCATAGTTATCTTTGGAGTGCCTTTATATACAGAAATCAGATTGCACTGCTACTGTCACTTTTATCTGATGAGAGGAAATCCCAGACGAATGAAGCTGGTTTTCTTTTCAGGCAGCTAAGCAATGTTGCTCAGGGGCATGTTCTCTTTCCTTGCTTCTGTTGCTGCTCACTGTAAACGTTTTCTTTCTGGCATGTTTCTTCTTTAATCCCTCTTTCCCTCTTTGACCCATATCCTTAATCCCATTGGGTTTCTTTTGAACTTGGTTATTTCTTAGTCTTCTGATACATCTGTCTGCTGTAGCTATGAATCGTTTGCCAACACCACATTTTCATCATATTCCCTGAATGTCTTTTTCCTCCCACAGTTCGTATTAGGGTACTTGAAGAGGTACAGGGAAACTTTCTGGGACTGGTCATTCTTCAAACTCTGTGATACTGTGTCATTCTTTGATTCATTTCTTCTTTTACTTCTTATCTTCTCCTATTTTTAGTGTTGCCTTTCCTTTTTTATTTGTTCAACTTTCTTGCGCAATTAATCATTATTCTCTCAACAAGTAGAGAACTGTAACTGAAAGTATCTGAGATGATAGCGATAATATGGTTCTGTATGTTAAAATCACCAAATACACTCATTTAATATGTCCACTTTCTATGTGTCTGAAGTGATTTATTTCTCTATTGTAGTAGAATAAACAAGATTTCTTTCTTCCCTGGTTTTCCTGATAAGCTCTCATAAATGTAACAGTTTATTATATCTTGTAAAATCTTTCTATGCAAATAGCCATCGTTTCTTTTTTCTGACACCTCCTGTTTTCACTTGAAAAATATGCATTGCACATGTGTCATTAGAGGAGGAGCACTTTGGGAAAAATATGCAAGCATGATATTTTTGAGATTACATTATCTTTGTGGTGTAGGAGTTTGCTCACTGGTGCCATTTTCAGCTGACTTTTCCTACTAAGTGTTTTCCAAGCTAATTGTAAACAGTCTGGTGCTGAAGACTGTAGAGATGAGTCCATTTGAAGAATAGTCTTTTTGTTGTTGAAAGTAACAATAACATTGTTTCAATGTTGTCTGGTATTCAATAATTTTCAATAGTTTGATAATACTGAATTTTGGCAGATAACTCTCTTATTACCCACACATGTGAAGGACTGACCAAACCGTAAATAGACAATCAGGATAAAAGCTTGAGTAGCAGGCAAAACATGAGTTGTACCTTTCCTAGGCATCGCCAGAGCGGCTCCTTGGTTCATGTAAGATAGACCACAGTAGTGTTCCCCAGATGAGTATTTCTTCAGGAGCTGAGTGCTGCATTCAGGAGAGTGAGGAATTGAATGATGTGTGGGCTTCTGCTGCTCCATGAGGGGGATGCCTTTGCCCAATATAAATGAAAATGCCTTGAATTTTCTCTCCCTAAGTGAATACAAAATGCTTTGACTGTGGAATAGAGGCTGATTAGTGTTCTCCATGTAGGTATGGAGTTGTCATGTCAGTCTCCCTAGTACTGCTACTTATTTTTAGAAATGTTTTCCTATTCTTATGCCCAAACACATTTTCCCTTCCATTTCCACCTTTTAACCTGCAAACATTTAAATGTTCTCCATAGATTTCCTTTGTAATAAATTTGAGGATGAAATACTAGTTCAAGTGCCACTGATCTTCTACTTGCGTACCTTCAACTATCTAACCACCAGTCACAAAAAAGCCCTCAACAGTTTAAAATAGTGTAGCCTCTGTGCACTCCCAGGATCTATTATCACAGTTTTAATTGATCTTATCTTGCTTTTTAAATTCTCCATTATACATATAGCTAATCTTGCTAAAATTATGCTGAATTTTTAACTGGTAAACAGCAGTAGGAAGACATGAATGTTACGATGCTGAGGACAAAACTAAACGTGGTCTTAAATTGAGACTGGCAGTAAAAGTTTGCAAAAAAAGTCAGATATCGTGGGATTTAGGTGACCTTCATGATGGCTTCCTTATTTTTTCACTTGTTTATGTGACATGAAAAGATATCATCAGTGTATTTTAGTAAGCTTGTATGAAAAAGAAAATGTAATTTTGGTTTTTTTGTGACTGAATTTGTCACAAAACCTTATGGGGGAAAAAGGCTGCTATCAGTAGTGTTGCTTGGGGTTATTTTTTAGTACTGTAGGATTTGTTATTTTGAAAGATCAACAGTGTTAGATGGTTTGGGATGGTAATCCTGAAAGAACAATATGTATTACTTATGTTCCACTGTTTTAAATAGTGACAGTGTCAGGGTTTCTTTAAATGAATGAAGTTTACACAGGACATGCCATCTATAGTATGATTGAATAAACACAGATTCCAACCTTTATTCATGAAAGGCGGTAATCTCAGGCTAATGCCGCACTTAACTCCGTACTTTCAAAATGATTTGCCTGATCTGATAAATTATGCAGTCTTTTATTTTGACCTTGTAACCTTGTAGAGTTTACTCAAACTGACTCCACAGTATTTGCCACATTAGCAGTATAATGGCTGTAACCAGTTCTTGTGCTACAGTTCATTCTGCAGCAAAAGGTAAACACTGGGCCATGAAAATTTATTGATTCAATTACAAGATATACACATAGTACCATTTGAGAAGTGTTTTCAGGATTAAGTCATTACATGTCTTGTGTTTGGTCAAAAATCTGAAATATATAAACAAGGAAGCAAGCAAGCCCTGAGAAATATAAACTGCTGTTTTTACTGTATGTACAATGTGCTGCTGGACATCAATCTAAAAGTTGTTTAGGTCGAAGAACAAGGCAGACATTGAACTCCCATGCCTTTCTCCCTGACCAAGGTAACTTTTGCCCTCAGTTGCTCCTGCAAGTATGTTGTAATGTACTATGTAAATTATTTTTGTGGGGGATTTTTTTTTGTAAAACTCTAGGCTTTGCAGTTTTGGGTTTTTTTTTAACAGAACTGATGACAGTACAAATTTTTCTTCTTTAAACAGTAGAAGGCAAGCCTTCAAAAAAAAAAAAAAGAAAGTAGTAAATTGGCTGCAGCATACTGTCATTACATGACATCATTAATTTGTTTCATACTGTGTGGCCAATTTTGTTTCAGATAACTATACTTTTAAATCTGACATGTTTTTACCTTACACTGGAATATCTGATCCCTGTATCTGCTCAGGCTGAGAAGCAGGGCTATTTTGATGCAATTTAAAGAAAAAACACCAAAAAATAATTATCTTTAGTTTATCTCTTATTGTACTGACTTAGAGTTTCTAATACAGGCCAGGTAAATGCTACACAACCTCTATTAAGTAAATTACCCAATGACAGGTTATTAAATATATGTATAATTAGGAGGCATTTAATATATTAAGAAATTATCTGACAGGCCACTAAAGACTTAGGATGCTAGTGAAAAGAAAAATATGAAAAAATTGTTAAATAAAAAACATAGCTTAGAAGTAAAACTGACTGTTTTCCTTACTTCTACTTCTTTTGTCTTTTGCACACCATCTTTTGTTGTAGTTTCCTTTTTTTTTCAGGTGCATGTATTAGAAAATGATTCCTATCTCCATCTTTGAGGGAATATTTGCATTTGTTCTGGCTAGTGCAAACAGGACACTTTCTTGGAATTGCATGTGAGAAATGGAGGGAAAATACCCAATTTATGTTAGTGTATTGTGCATTGAAGAGACCCTTACGAATTCAGAACGTGGAGAAGGAAGACAAAAAAAGGTTGTTTTTTTTTTCCTCAGCATTTGAATTAAATTATATTTACACTATATAATGCAGTTCTCTCTATTTGGTCTGTAATTTGACCCTGCTTTTTAGCACTGAAGAGAGTTTTCTGTTCTTCTTCCCTTGGGTTTGTTCTTTGGTGCTGTGGTCAAGGTAAACGATGCTGCCACGGATTCAGCTGCAGCTCTGGCTGAATGGCCGAAGTTGCTTTATGGAGAAGTGTGACAGCCATGACTAATTAGAACAATAATATTTCTGAGGTAATTAGGAAACTGGAGAGAGGTAAAGGAGTGGTACATGGGACTTCTGGTGTCTGATTAGCGCATGTGTTGGCATCAAATGACCTAGTAAAACCCAAACAGAAAAGTAGTCAATGATGACATAAATACCATGTTTCTACACTCCATTGCCTCTGCTACTCAGCTTCACAGTGCAATTTTAGAGCTTGCAAAGAAATGGCAAGAAAATTGGGAAGAAGTGTGTAAAGGCATTTCCTTCTTGGTGGAAAGGGACATGAAGATGGCCAAAAAACTCTTGACCAGGAGGGGAATGGGGTATGAAAATAACAGGGAGCTCTAGAAACCAAGAGCTGCAGCTGATGAAAGCAATGACTTCAGCAAAAGGTGCAGTGGGGGGTAACTATATCCTACTGTCAGCGAAGGAAAGGGAGAAGGATGACTGCCTACATTTGGGCATATAATATAAATACTAAATATGGATATTAAAATTGTTCTAGTTATGAAGGTGTGAATTGTGTGTATCAGCCTGAAGATGCAGCTGTAATCTTTCATGTGATAAGGTTACAGGGTACTTTGACATATAAATTTTTTTTGGTATAGTTTTTACTGAATTGCATCGTGGCTGTGTATTTGTGTTGGTGATACTGTTGGGAAGTCCATTAGGACAGAATTTCTCAGTTATTCTCAGGTGGGCTCAATAAGGGTGTTGGCCTTTCAAAGTGTGTGGTAGAAGGGCCACAGCAGTTCAGCTGCAGTTCTGAAACTCTGAGTATCACACAGACTTGTCTGCCCTGCATTGGCCCTTTGGAAGAAAATTGTTGTACAAATTTGTTATACAAAATGCGACATGCAAACATCAGGATGGCTGCAGGCAACTGCTCCCTTGGACAGGCAGCAAATGTTCTATAATAAAATGCATTCAGCCAGAAGCTTATCTTTTTTTATAAAGCTGATTTTTTTTTTTTTTTTGGTGATGATTTCTACAAAATCTAAAATACCTGTGATTTTCCAGCTAATAGCTAATTTCAAATTTTTTTACACCTTTTCTGTTTCCTGCCCTTGTTTCTTGTCTCTCTGTCCAGTGGGAGGAGAGCAGGTAGACAGAATCATCCATTCCTCACCCCAATGCCCAGTGTTAGCAGAGTTGTTAAAACGGAAAAGTCAAGAGCTCAGAAGTTTACTGAGGGTCTGAGTCTGAACTTACCTTACTTATGTAACCACATTCTGGCCCTGTATGTATTATAAAGCAGTTTTTAATTGGAGAATTCCATCCTGTTGCTCTCAGGAGACCTTTGTACCATTTAGTGCACAGAAGGACAACTACTAAGCAGCTGTTCCAGTGTTGTTTTGCTTGGATTCCAACTCGGTGTCATTTAGGTTCTGTACTCTCTCTGAAAACTGCAGCCATCCTTTCTAGCCATCTCCTCCCTTACGTGCCTTCAGATGGCTGCAGTGAAAAGGGACTGTCCTCCCAAGTAACAAGAGGAATAGTCCATTGCAGTGAAAGGCTGTGGAGATGGAAGGACAAGTGTTACAAATGTACTTATACTGGAGAAGGAGTACCAGAGTGTGAAATAAATCAGGGGTGAGCCTTAATCTCTGGTTGTTGTGTAAAGCGTGGTGTGTGATGAGTATCTGAAGCTGTGCTGTGATCCAGCAGATCAGCAGAAGCTACTGAACCTCTCTGTCAGAAGGATGTGACTCTGTTAGGATTAGATGAAAGAAATGGTAGGCAGGAGGTTTGAAAGTGAGAACGATGCTGGGAATTAAGAACTGGTAAACTCTGTGGCATAGTATTCTTCCTGACACAAGGATAATATGAGTCAGTTTAACTGAATGTTTCACTTCATCGCTTGCTGATAGCAAAGACTTGATGTTTTGGCAATAGGAATTTCTTTGATGGCTATTTGGGATTTCAATGTATATAAATATAAATAATTATATATAATTTTGTATAAATAGATTTATTTAGATGTCTTTGGCCTTTACATCCTTAAGAGCTGTGTAAGCCTCAAAATTTAAACCACATTTCATACTCCTTTTGTTCCTCATTGGTGCAGAAAAGAGAAGTCTGGAGCAATGCAGTCTGAGGGTTTCTTGGTTTGCTAGATCTTTCCTAGAGTTCGTCATTGATTCCATATGTGTATCAACTGTCCAGCCTTCACGGTGAACGGTACCTTTTATCTTTAGGAAATCTTTAAGCAATTTGGCTTTGCTCAGCTTGTTGTTCAGTAATAAGGAAAGTGATTTAAAATATTGTTTTGTGTAAAAAAAATTGAACTACTTATTCAGTCATTGTATAAATACAGTTGTATGTATTACTATTAATTCAATCTCATTGACTTTGATTGACATAAGTGGTTATTATCAGCATAGTTTAGTCTTGAGATAAATGGTTTTATCAAGAAACAAAATACTGATTTTCTTTATAAGAAACAAAGGGGTAAGGTTCATTTTTGTTATTTCTAGTATGCTTAGAGCACATAAGTAACAGGTTCAGAGGAGGAGTAGTCAAAAATATCAGAAGTACTTCATACCATTTTCCTGCAACCTTAGCACTTCACCATGAACATTATAAATGACTGATTCTGCTTTAGGTTCTGACTTACTTTGAATGATGTATGAAATAATATGTGTTCTGCATGTCCTGTTTGTAATGATAAAGGTCATATAGTATCATTTACATAATCTCTAGCCAGAAATGAACTCCAGCAATATCTTCTGTATAACATATACATTATCTGAGGTTTAAAACTCTCATTATTCATGAAAGTTAATTTTACAGTGGGTGTGAATGATCTATCTTATGGCTGCTTTTTTGATCATTCTATAAAATAATATGAAGCAAAGCCGGCACAAATAGCAGGAAAACCAGTAAAGAGTGATGCATTTGCTTGACTCTGTGTATACCCGATTGGATCTTGATTGATGGCAATCATTTGTCTTTGTCAAAAAAAGGAGAAAAATTCAGACATTGAAATAGGAGTGCTATCAAACTTTCTACAATGGCAGAAAGATTCTATTAATGTAGCCTGAGAGTATTAACTGTCTCTGCTAGAAAATGATAAAGAATGTTAATTTTTTTTCTTGAGCATGTTTAAGTGTAAACTGCATTATTTTGTCAATGTGGGAGGACTGAAAGGAGCATGCTACAGATTTATGGCATGCTGGAATTGGAATTTAAAAAAAAGAGTAAATTGCAAAAAAAGAGAGAAACAAAAAGCCAAATACAAGAGCTAATCCTTCTGATTATGATTTTGCAACAAAACAATAAAAGTTTAAGTAGCACAGTGTCGTAAAATCCTTAATGCTGCATTCCTATTGATATTGAAGCTTTGAAGACTAACTTCAAAGGAGGGTGAACAAGAGCAAAAAATAGATATAAAATAAACAAAAAAAAATTGACAAGCTTGGTTTTAGAAGTCCTTTTGTATGTCTGATCTAGGAATATTGACCCGTTACTTGAACGGGCTTTAAGGCAACTTCCTTATTAATGATACTTAGAAATACAAAGCATATGGCTGTGGGTAATAGCGTATTAAAGGGGGGGGAATGCTGTTTCACCGTACAGTAATGCTTGAAATGCAAGGATACTTCTTCTTTTTAAATAAATGAATATATAATTTTTAATGTATATATAAACAAACAAAATTGAAAACACTGAAACTGCAAAGAGTTAATCACTGGATTTATTTTATGCCATTCGTATCTGTGGGCTTTGTTATACATCTGTAATGTTCTCTGGTTCTAAATAGCTGTGTTAAAATTTGATTGCTGAAACAATATTTTCTGAATTTCGAGCACACCAAATAATCTGCATGAGCACCCTGTCTACCCTAGGAAGGCAAATATTTTTTGTTCCTAAACTTGTAAAGACTAAGAAAACTGTAGGATTCAGCTTGGATGTTTATTAGTCCTTGATGCACCCTTAAAATAAATATTTGAGAGATTGTCATTTTAAGGATAGATGAAAGAAAGGCCGTATCAAAACTGTGAACCAGGGCCTGCAGTTCTATGCAATATCCACACAAATGTGCTTTGTGGCCCTTGTCAGTCATTTTAAAGGGTTTTTATGTTAGGTTGGTTTGGGGTTTTTCCTATTTCTGCATTGTGCTCCTAAAAGCACTCTCTAGCTTTGCCATACCGTGGTGTGTGTCAGATTAAGGCAGCAGGCTCCTGATTCAAACATTACAAGGCGGCATAAGCAGTGTCACCTGTCCTTGCTTGAAGAACCTTGCAGTGACATCATTAAAAAAACATTTTACATTAATTCATTTGTTAACTTCCATGAAGCCTTTGCTGCTGCTGCTGAAGATACAAAGATGTGATTTTAGCTGAGTGATGGTGTATTTATTTTAAATATTTTTTTAATGGTAGGGTAGGTGAGACAACTTGTATGATTGAGATCTTTGCTGTCTTAAGGAGCAGCTGCAAGATTACTTCATGGCAGGGAAATTTTGGAAGTGGAAACACTGTGTTCAGTATTCACATACACACGGCATTCACCCCTTCTCTTCTGAAAAATGACGAAGGAGCACTGGACTAATATTGTAGGACAGGATTAAGACTACAAGGTCCAATTTTCAGGGAGCAATAGAAACAGGATCACTTATATCACATTGTCCTAATACAGACATTATAGGAGAAATATTCTCCCCCTCAGCCTTCTTTCTGCTCTTGCCTGCCTGCATTTTCTGTTCTCATTAATTCTTCAACAGATTTCTTTTCTGACCTTGTATTACTTTTCCCAGGTTTTTGTCCAGCCAGATCTGGGTTTTACCCCCCTTTCTCTACTCTGACTCTTGTCCAGCTGATTCCCAACTCTTTTCTCTGCTCGATCCCCAGCAGATGTGTAATCCCTCACCTCTCACATGTTTATCTTCCATGATTTCCACATCAAGATGCTTTCTTTGTCTCTCCTGTATCTGGTGAAGTAATTTTCTTCTTTGTGCTGCTTATGGTGTTGGGGAGGCAACACTGATGAAAGATAACTACAACTTTTTTGTCTCAATGTCTTGATCTTTCTGGAGTAGCCACTTCAGAGAAATTTTTTTAGAGAGAGAGAAGATATTTCAGAGAGATGATATTATGATGATGATGATGATGATGATTATTATTACTACTACTACTATTATTTTGTAGCTGATAAAATTCTGGATAAGAGGAATTTTCCTTTGTTGGTCTTTGGGATTAGTGTCTATTTGTCGTGGACAGAACCCAAGACTGTTCTCGGTGTGTTTGATGCACGTGAGGTCACAGTCTGGGTGTGATGGGGGCAGTCTGGGAGGCACAACCCAGGGAAAGATGGGCAGCATCTTCAAAGGTGTTTTGCCATCAGCAAACACCCACTGATTGTATACAGACTGTGGACTTCCAAAGCCTTAGCAGGGCCATATTTGGCAGCTTTGTACAGCAACAATTGATGAAATACTTTGGGCAACAACTTCTATGTGAAAAAACTGAAGTTCTCTTAATATAGCTGACTTTGACTTGAGAAATTTTATTACCAATTATTAAAATATAGTAAAGAAAAATTAGAATTTCTCCTCCAAATGCCGTGTATTATGCTGTAATCTCTGCGATGATTGCAAGTCTGTCTCTGTTCCTCTCACTGCCCCCTTCCCTCATGGGAAATTTTTGGGGAAAATGCCATCTTGCAGCGATTAGTATCAAAGATTGGTTACTTCTATCATATGGTTTGGTAAGTAATCCGTAGCTATTGCTGTGATTTGCTGCTTCCCCGTATAGCTTCACACATGTATTTCATTTCCAAAGTTTAGCAAAGTTATTCCCTATAAAGAGGGTGAAAGTCTAGATGAAAGCCATCCCTTTTGTGAAAACCATATTCTCTACCCCTCTTAGTGACTGGTACAACAAAGTAAATTTTAATGGTGCATGATACTGAAAATGAATCCTGTGACCTTGAGAAGTTGTAGCAGAGGATCAGGTTTTATTTGAGTCCTTTTGCCATTGTTTTCATTACTGTATTTTTAATTTTTAGTTTCAAACTGTAGTACGAGTAGCTGTGTGTAAATTCTGTACTTGAGACAGTCCAAATTAAAATTCGTAAGTCACTTAAAAAAACTCAGACTGGTTTGTGTGTAAATTAATGGTTTTTATTATTTCTAGGGCTCTGTTCATGAAAACATTACTGTTTTTACAGCAATAGAAAACATTTCATTTTATCTTATCCTTGAAATCTCTTACAAAATATATAGGCTTTTTATTTTGAAAAGGAAAGTGAAAACATTCAATTTTCATGATTAAATGAAACAATCTTTTCTTGATCTTGAGTGTCAGTCTGAATTGACTCTTCTGTCAGGAGAGGAGCTAATTGCAAAAACCGCATGCTTTTCAAGTCTGTTACCACGACTTCTCTTTACGGGTGTTTTCTGTGATGGATTTAACATACTTGGTAAACAAGGTTTCTTGGAGAAGTTGTGTTACAAACTGTATCAAAATGTTTGAGTTCTTCCATTTTTTCATCATTGACTACTAAAAAACAAAGTTAGCTTAGTTTATCAGGGACAATACATGATTATTTCTACGGCTGAATCATGGAGAAAGATGTGACTAGAGATAATTACAGATACAGTTTATATATGCAGGAGGGAGGTTATGTTCAAGGAAGAAAATATGTTTTATGGTGCAGTAATCTTAAATTATGCCTATAAGTATCTGCACCATAATTTAACAGTGGTGTGGTCTTAAATAATCTTCTCTGAAGAATTTACATAAAACAAGAATTAACATCTCCAGCAAAAAATGTGGAGAGTTGTATGGTTATTACAGAGAACTATTCTGCTCTCACATTTGCATTCCAGATTTTAAATAGGAAGTTTATCGTTTTGTTAGGAGTTTCTTTAGTACCTTAGGATTTTCCTTTTCAGTATCCCAACTGTAGTTTTTTGGGAACATTAGCAGTATCACTATACAGATACTTGGTTTTATAAACACACAGGTGGAATTCTGTAGTCCAGAAATGGAGATTTCTGGAGAAGTCTTTATTTGGGTGCTGAAGTGACACATTAGAACAGAAATTCCCAGAAGTATGCACAGTTCCAGCTTGTTTTTCACTGCAGTGACTCTTCCCAAGCCTGGGGGTTGAGGGCACTGATACTTGGATTTGTTTGAAGTCTGTTTCTCCACTGTGGATGAGTACTTGGAAGAGAAATACATTAGGAGGAAGAAGGAGTATAAATAGACAAACCACATTAGACTCAGGAAATCCCCTGAGCTGAAAATAGTTGGAAACTGGCAGAGGGCTTGGGGAGAAGTTGTACATGAGTGGATTGATCTTGCTCTTCCTTGAGCCACCACTGACATTTTGGGATGCAGAATTTCAGGTTAGACCTTCGGTGAGAAAAGGTACAGACGTTCCTGTGCTCTTTCTATCCTCTGGGTGCATTCATGTCCCTCCTCTGCAGGGACAGGGCACCCCTGGAGTGATTGGTGGCACCAATGGAGCAATGGGGTTTGCCTGCAGCCCCGTGTGAGTTACTCCAGAGCCCCTGGTTCTCCTCTTTGATGGGGAGTTTCTTAGTGGTGCTGAGTTGTTTCCTGTTGGGAGTGACAGTGTTGTTTCTATTTCATTCCCCTCTGTGGTGGGATTGCTGTGTTGAGAAGAACTGCTTAATACTGAGAAAGCTGTTTCAATGTTAGGAAAGAACTTAAAGAGGTATGCTGGTTTTCCTACTGTTTAGGTGGTTTGTGTGTGTGGTTGTTTGGTTGGGGTTTTTTTGGTGAATTTGTCTTAAAAACAAATAAAGGAGTAGCTAGATGAAGAGAGACAAGCTGGAAGCCTTGTCAAGAGAGGTAATAGCTCCCCTGAAGAAGAAATTTCATTGTCTTTTAAACATATGTCTCTATGGATGCTAACGCAGAGAGTGAAGAAGATGTGGGTGTTACGCTCATGTTTAAATCACTGAAATGAAACAGGAAACATTTCCTGGTTTGTTGCTTCTTAAGCTTTCATTTTCCAGTCTTTTTATCGATGCTGTTATATAATGTTAGATTTTAACATTTAATATTAAGTCTTGAGGATAAAGTAAGAATATGTGGAGGAAAGAATATTACAGTATCTCTTGTATTGATCAGTCCAAGTGTTTGTTACCAAGTTACATTTCCTTCTTGGGGTAGCTGTAGAAAAGAAGTTGCATCTTCTCTGTTAGCAGCTTCTGATGTGTCAGTGTACAAGGTTTTATCCTGGGCTAAACCCTTGGATTACTCTGTCAAAGGAACCTTGAGTGGTTTAGCACTTTTAACGTTGCTCACGCTTTACTGCAAGTAGTCCTTTGGTAGGTTTTGTAACATCAATAAGGATGGCTTCCCCACTTCTGTTTTGTTAATGTCACGAGGGCTTCAGAACCTTCATGACTCTTGGGGCATCAGTGGATCTCAAGAGGCAGTTCAGTAACTTAAATAGTTTTGATAGGACCCTGTCAGGTAACAGTTTTGAACTTGCCCCCCTCTGCAGCACCTATGAATTGCCAACCATTTGTCTCCTACTTTATTGATCATATAGAACAGAAGGTGTGTTTTCAGACTACTTTTTCCTTTATTTAAACCTTCAGTAAATAGAGAATTCTCTGTGTGGTCCAGGAAATGGTGCTTCATCATAATTCAGTGCTGTGTTTTTATTTTTAGAGACAGTTTGCAAGGCTTTCAAAGGAGAAATGGATTTAATACGTTAAGCCTTTTTAAAGGGAGTTGAGTCCTGTTGCTGTTTCCTAGGGATGCTGTGCTAGTATGGTAACAGGAGTCCTGCTCCATGTGCTTCTCAGTGGTCTTGCTGCCTTGTGCTTATTGTTTCCTGTCTCAGAGCGCAGTACAATGTTTGCAGTTACTTCAACTCTCTCTTACATGTGTTCCTGCAATCATCACACAATGAAGTCATTTCCCACATTTTGCCCGCCTCAGATTTTAAATCCTGAATTAAATCTCGGACAGAAGTGTTAACCTTTAAATCAAATCATACTTGATTTTACTCGATTTTGGCTGGGATTTTTTTTTTGTTAGCCTTGATTTTACTTATGTCAGAGAGTAAGAGAAATGCAGGTGATGATCAAGTTGGGTGTCTCTAAGGCTTCCATATCCTAACATGGAATCTGAATTGATAATTCCTTTCCCAAGATGCTGTTTAACAGTAGCCAAACATCCTGTGGACCTTATAGAGTTGCCTGTTCCCCCTTACATAATTTCAGGCAGAGGTACAAGAATGTTCAAATTGATTTGTGACTAAGCGAGAGGTTGAAGGGGGAATTTTCTTGTGTGCCCAGATGCACTCAAATTCTGTCCACAATAAAAATATAAAATGTATACGTATTTTTGATATTTAGGCATTTGGAAACCTCAGGGAGGTTTGTCTTCTCTTTATTATTCTATGTTAAAAAAAAAGTTGTACCTAAGTCTCAGTCATCTTTGTTGTTCTTCTCTATGGTTGTTGTTGAACTGCTGAGTTAATTTGGTTAATAGATAGTAATTTTAACTTCCAAAAACCCAAACAAAACCAAGCCAAACAACCAAAAGCAAAAAAAAACCTCCTCAAAATATCAAATAAAACCCCCCAGTTACTTTAGACCTTTCTGGCAGAGGACTCTGAAAAAATATATACAAAAGAGAGAAAAAAAAATTAACTTCCTGTAGAAGAGCAGAAAAGTATTTATTGAGTCAGAGGGGTGCACTATTACATTTTTATGGAAGCAAGAAAAGTATCCAGCTGTTAAGAGAGCTATAAAAAAAAGATACAGGTTAGCCACAGCTCTTAAAGTGTAGATATATGGGAGTGTGATTTCATCCTTTTTCTTCTAGAAGAGATGAAATGTTTGGGGCAGGTCAAATCTAAGATTTTTGGGAAAAGCTTTACTGTAATTCCTGTGTTTACTATTATGGGGTCAGAAGAATGAACAAACGAAATCACGGAACTGACCAGATTTTCTTGTTTTGGTCAAAAGTTGATCTATGTTATATCCACAAATGCTGAAAGATTATGATGTCAAATTCCAAGATACTGGAAAGAATTAATCTGAGTTGTAATATTTCAATGCACATTATTCCTCACAGAAAACCTGCTGTTGCTGTAATTAGTGGGAAAATAAATATGTACTTCCTATGCACGTGCTTAAGGTGAAAGCATCAAAACCAACAGGAATGGCTAAGGAGATAAAGACTGAGCTGGCTCCTTTGTCATGCTGTATCCTTCAACATCTATTCGTACAATCTGTTGCCCATTTTGGCAAGGAAGGGATGGCCAAGTACTGCAGACTAAAATTCCGCATTCTCAGACAAACAGCAAGAAACCTCCAGCGAGAATCAGTGTACCTATTTTTTGTTTATTATGGGAGTTATTGTTATTTTCAATATGAATAGCAGTTTATGGGGTCTGTATGAACTGTAGTTACTTTGCAAAACAAATGTTGTTGACTGCAGTCGGGTATAGGATGTGCGAGATTTGCAAAGATTTGTGAGCAACTAAGCCAAAGCATCCGGCTGCAAATTTGCTGCATGTTCATTTTTCCATGTCTAAATCATGTCTGAATTAAATTTGCTGAAAGCCAGAAGAAAGTTTTCATGTTAACTTCTGGTAGAAAAGGGGAGTAGTTTTCATTTTAGTTAATTTATAATTAATCTTGACAGAAATGGACAGAACACGGATTGAACTGTGTCTCATGGTGATGAGACGGTGACATCTTTGGAAGTGCAGCTGTATTTTAAACTGATCATAGTAAGACCAGCCTAAGATAAGACAGTGATTGCAGAATACATGATTAGTACTGTACCATGTACTTAAGTGAGCCCTCTTTGAAGTATCAGCGTGCCCTGGAATGCCAGCACTTCAAAGCATGCTCCAAAAAGCCGGGACTGTGGTTAGCTACCAAGGGGTTAATAAAGATCAAAGAAGAGCATACATAAACTCATACATAAACAGAACTGTTTTTAAACTGCAGGTTAATAACACCATTATCTAGGACAGCAACACCTTAAAGGTGGCCTTGTCTTTTCCTTGACATGGTGCTTTATAATGCATAAAGGGAGACTGAAACATTTATTGTCAACATTTTTTTCTGGATTGCTTTTTAAATGAGGAATTCAAAGCTTGTCAGTTCAGAGAAGAGTCTCAGTGATACCTGAAATTGGCATTGTTCCTCTGGCTTTGTTTGCATGCTAGTTAGGTGGGAATGGATTTTTGGTATGATTCCATGAAAACTCAGAAATCAGGAGGCCTGGCCAGGGAATTGTAGCTGGAGTGTCTAATGGGTGAGACAAAGAGATAATATCCTGTTTACTGTATAGAAGCATACTAGCAGCATTTCTACTAGTTTTTAAAATGCAAAATCTAGGCATTACAGATCTGTGCTGTTTGTACTGTCTTGTTTATATGGGGAAGTAGCATGAAACATCTGTAAAGACAAGCTTCCCTTGCTGGCGCTCCCTTCTTTTCCTCTACTCCAGAGGCACCTGAGGTTTCAGCTGTACAAAGGTCCCCTACAGCAGTGCAGAGTCCTCAGAGTTCTGTGCTAAGTCCATGCACATGTTGTGCCTAAAGTTCATAGCCTGCTTTTCACATCTCTTTCTTCTGAAAGATGCTAAGAAGAATGACACTACTCCCTTCAGCAAACCCAGGAAACCCCCCTCCACACACACTTTTTGGTAAAATTGAAGCACAGATAAAGGCAAAAGTCCTTTTAGGAAAAAAGAAATCCTTTACAGACAAAGCCAAATGTTTTCTTGGAGAAGGGTTAGAAGAAGTAAATAGACTGTGCTGATTTAATGGATTGCCGTAGTGTTCTGCATAATTGATATTATGCCAAAGAAGTTGTACTCAGTGGCCTTGGGCCTTTGTTATGACCAGTTCCTGTTACTACAGCAGTAACTGTGGCAGAGATTAAGAGCCTGCCTGCACATGAGGTTTTTTTCTTAAGGATTCCCAGTTATTTCCATTTGTGGAAGTCTGTATCCTGAAACTATGAAATATGAATGTCTTTGTGTGGGGAAAATGAAGATAACATGAGAAGGCAAAGACTCTGTTAATGTTAGAGTATGATTACATGATATGTCTTTTTGATATTCTTCCTCATTCTTTCCTTCCTTTCTCTCATCTGCACGTCTCTTTCCATTATTTTTAGTCACATCATTGCTGGTGAGGCTGCAGGGTGAACAAGTCACTGATATAAAACAGAATAAAAACAATGAACTCTAACAATCCCAGCTAGTTACAGTTATTTGGTTTAGTGTGGCCGCACAAATGCTTATGTGAATGCAGCTGAGAGAGGGAGAGAGAGTTGAACTGTAACAGGTTGTGCCGCTGAAGAAAGTATAGGTAAGGTAGGCATCATTTCAAAGATCTCAATGCACTTATCAGGATTTAATTAATCTTTAATGTTCTGAAGTAGTTACATTATCAGTGAAGTGCTGTGAAATACACACAGAGGGTAGCTGGCCGAGTAATATTTTAGCTGCAACTTTGACTTAATACTAATCAAATCTTTTCCTGTGTGCTTTGGTAATACGGGCAAAGTGGGAATCAGGTCAGAACCTGATGTACTGAAAAAGTCATTTTCCCTACTGCATCAGTACTCTGATTTAGGTTTGCCACATGGCAAACATTCATGCAAGGGATCTCTGCGTGAAATGTGGAACTTGGTAGTGCTGTAGAGAACTTGCTTGTTAACATCCTCAGTGTTTGCTTTGCCACCATCAGGGTCAATGTTGTATTTTCCAAAGTGTGTTACGTATTTTTGATTATGTTACAATTCAGTAATACATCTAGATATGTACAAGACATTTTTTAGATAAATGTTTATTGACACGTGGATAGTAGTATGCTCATTGTGTGCTCTGGTGTAATCTGCTTCTTTAGACCACAGTTTGTGAAAGCTCATTACAAGAATATTGAAGTGCTTCAGAAAATGTTTTACTTGCTTTCTGAAATTACATTTTATCAAGTCTGTTAGTGGAACATAGCTTGCATTTTACTGTTACATGCGAAATATGAGGTATTTTAGTTATTATTCTGGACATCCAGCTGAGTGGAAATGCAATGGATTTCAGTTTGCAAGATCAGGCAGCCTCTTACATTACATGATGCCCTGCAGTCTGCTGGAGGTACTCCACCAAAGGTTTTGCAGTATTTTCCAGAACTTCAGCACTTTCATCTTTGGACTGACAATCAAATCAATGCTGAGGGATGAACGGATTGAGGGCAGCCCTGCTCAGAAGGACTTGGGGATGCTGGTGGATGGGAGGCTGAACATGACCCAGCAATGTGCCCTCACAGCTTTGCCCTCAGAAAGCCAAATGTGTCCTGGGCTGCATCCACTGTGGGCAGCAGGGGAGGGAGGGGATTCTGCCCCTCTGCTCTGGTGAGACCCCACCTGCAGTGCTGCATCCATCTCTGGGGCTCCAGCACAGGAAGGACATGGACCTTGTGTCCAGAGTGCCATGAAGATGATCAGAGGGATGGAGCACCTCTCCTGTGAGGAAAGGCTGAAGGAGTTGGGGCTGTTCAGCCTGGAGAAGAGAAAGCTCCAGGGAGACCTTACAGTACATTCCAGTACCTAAAGGGGCTACAAGAAAGATGGAGGGGGACTTTTTATAAGAACATGGAGTGACAGGCCAAGGGTAAATGGCTTCCAACTTAGAGGGCAGGTTTAGATTAGATGTTGTGAAGAAGTTCTTACCCGTGAGGGTGGTGAGGCACTGGCACAGGTTGCCCAGAGAAGCTGTGGATGCCCCATCCCTGGAAGTGTTCATGGACAGGTTGGATGGAACTCTGAGCAACCTGGTCCAGTGGAAGGTGTCCCTGCCCGTGGCAGGGAGGTTGGAACTACATGATCCTTAAGGTCTCTTCCAACCCAAATAGTTTTGTGATTCTGTGATTCAAATGCAAATGCTTATTGTTGGGGTTTTCGTAGGTTTGTTTTTGTTTTTTGGGTTTTTTTGAGAAAAATATTTGTGTCTATTGCAGAAGATACCTGGTTTGACGTCTTAAAACATTTTACGTAGAAGCAAAAGTTACCTAGATGTAGACCAAGAAGCATTCTTGAACACCATTAAAATAACCTGGCTTATCTTTTCTTTGAAGTTGGGCACCACTGTTTGTGTTCTATGATTGCTCTTTCCTGTAATATAAAGGAGCACCTGATATTCTGCATTTGATGAGCCATTGCAACCAAAGTGTATAGTAAATTATAACCAGAAGTTGGAGTAGACATGCAGTTGGTGATGGAGAAATTGTGGAGCTGCCTTCTTTTAGATTTCCTTTCAGATCTGTGCTGCTGTTCCTGATGCATGAGTGGTGTTGCCACTCTGTTTTTGGCTGTCTATGAAACTAATTTAGCCTAAGTCTCTGTGTTCGAGCATCTGCACCTTAGGAGTTGTCATCACTGATTGATTGCATTGCCGATGGTCTTAGTGAAGAGACCAAGGATTGATTAAGTTTGGAGATTGACTCACCTGCTTAACTCTACAGTTAGAGTTCTGACAAGGAGTGTGTAATCTCAAAATTTATCTTGGTATCTTCATGTAGGCATTTCTGCTTTTGAGTTTGTTGTGATTGCCTTCTGTGGAAGTGGGTTTTCTTGCCTTTAAGGCTTGATAGCCTTCTAGATAGAAGAGGTCTTTTAGAGCTCTAGCCATCCTCTGTCTCTGAAGATTTCTATAACGCTGTGCTCTTTTGCCTTTCGATTTCTTCGTTTCTCTTTTCTGTGCTGTATTTGTTTATTTGCTACTTCACTCATCTGAGGATCTGAATGGGGGATTCTGTGGTGTGCTAAAATCCATTCTTACTTAACTGGTAGCCTGAGTACAGCCCTAAGACCTGTCAAACTATTGTTTTGGTAGGTTTGCATTTTCTTTCCTCTTCCCTACCTCACGCAGTCTCTTTGCAACCCACACTGGTGTGTTGACTGTTTCTTTTCTGGGGTCTTAGAGATGGCAGAGTATCTTGAAATACACAATGGGTAAGACATTACAAGAAGTAATTCTTCAGCAATTGCATGATCGTTGTTCTCTGGTATGGCTTAGATTCAATTTAAGTCTATAAGGGTATGAGGACCAATAGGTAGTTCCCATGCCTAAAATCCCTTTGCTGTAACACCATAATAAAACTATGCAGCACTTGGTATGTTTTGTCTCCAATTGTCCTAATCTTTGAAACTGCTAGGAAATACAGGTTTCTTGTTCTGGGAGTGGAGATAAATGAGCATTTAGACTTTTCCTCACTTCCCACAGTGAAGTGACTTCTGTTTTTTTCATGACACAAGATCCTGAGGAAGCAGGTTATAATCGGTCATTCTAAATATGATCTCAACTCTGTACAACTTTAACAATTAAGTTAGTTGCATGGGAATGAGAGGAAGGTTTTCTCTCAATTCTGAGTACATAGCCTGATAATTTGGGAAACTTTTGGGAAAAAAAGCAATATGCTATTTGAATAAAACTTAAAATAAAAGCTTTGTTTCCATTCAGTCAATATTGTTACTAAGGAACCACTAATTACTGTGTATTATGTTAGAGGGAGCCCTGACAGATCCATGCAAATCATATGATTTATAATTCATAAATCCCTGATCCCCTGAGCAATGTTGCTCTTGCACTTAGACTAATTGAGTACTTATGTTCATCGATCCAGTCCATATAGCACCTTTAGTCCATATGGCAGCCTTTACTGCGGGGCTGGAAACTCCTGTTCTCAAAGGTCCCCTGTAGATGCTATACTGTCCCCAAAATCTGCCTCCTTGGCCCTTTGCTTCACTGTCCTTCAGTCTGCCAGCAGTCAGTTCTGCCCGAATGAGAGCAATGTTTCTGTCTGTCTCCCCCTGTTTGCAGAGGTACAAAGTCAGCGGGGTGCAGCACTGCCTTTTGGGGATGGGATTGCAGTGGTTAATTGCACTCACCAGTAAGGCAGTGTGCTGGAGTAGCTGTGTGGTGTACTGGCTTATCTTGGTTCTAAAATGCATTTTGCCCAGTAGCTGCTCTCAAAAATGGCTCACTGGTAACAATTAGTCAACACAGGTGTTTATTTCTGGCTTTGCAGGATTTTGTTGGATGTTTTTCTATGTGTGAAGAGTAGATAATTACTCTTTTTTTTCCCTCATAAAGCAGTGGTTGCCAATACTTACTCAAATACACAGTCTAATATTGTAGTTGTGTGTGAATAATCAGTGCACCACTGAAGGAGATAGAATCCTATGCAAATTTTGTATGCAGAACAGAAAATAAAAGTAAGGGACTAAAGATATATTATGTTTCAGGATAATACTTCATGCCTGGTCATTGTTACCTATTTTCCTAATAATTTTAGCATAGTTTTGTGATGTGCTGTAATTGTAATTGTTATCCAGAAGAATGGCATCACTTAATTCTATCAAAGCTGCGGCGAGATAGATGAATGACAAATTAATAATTTACCATCTTTGCATAATACTGTAGCCCAGAACACCAGCAGGATTGATGGCGGAAGAGGTTAACAAATTTTAGTGGCTTCCATTAGCTTTTCATTGTCATATGTTTGTGGTGCCGGCTGAAATAAGCTTTGTAGGAGATCCCAGTCCAGGGAACTAATTACTTGTGCCGATTGCCACCCTGATGAATAGACCCTCATTGTATCATTCCCCTGAAGACGAGGAGCAGGCTGTGATTCACGACTGCATCCTGGCTGATATTTGATAATAATTTTAACAGATAAATGTAGCAAGGCAGAATGATGAAGTGCCTATCCATGCTCTACGACTATCAAAGGCACGCACATAGCCAGCTGTGTTCTGCCTTTTTTCTATAATCACTAATGGAGAATTTTAAGTTATTAATCGACCTTTGAATAAACCCATATCTTCCTGTATTTTGTAGTTTTTCTTTGGTTGATTATTCCGAAATCATTGGGTCTTATAATCAGAGCATCCCAATTTTAGCATGACTGTAATAAAGACAAGTGTGGAAATAAGATACTGGGGAATTTGATTCCAATACTTCAGTATTTTTCTGAAATTAAGCAATTAGGAAGATGAAGACTAACACTGTTAGACTGTTAGACTTTGGTGTTAGAAATAGGCATAGAATTTTAATGAAGAATGCAAAGACAGTCTCTATTTTTATAAAATTATTTTCAGTCAGAATTTTTAATGTCTACAAATTGTGTTTGAGAGTAGTGTTATGCAAATCATTCTGGCTTTTGTCGCTACGTTTGCTTGAAACCCTGATTTACCTTAAATTAAACTAATTTCTGCCTTCAAACCTCAGAACTACAAATGGAGATACCAAGTATTTTTAACATTGTGATCTGAAAATTAGTTGTGCCTATTCATTTGTCAGTGTTGACAGGTGTACTTTCTATTAGCTCCTGGATCAGAAATGGAATATATATCTGCATTTTCATCTATTGTTTTAATACTGGCTCTATAAACAAACAAAGTCAGGGTTTTTTAATTTGAACATACACATTTTCAGGATATCATGGCTATTCTATGCCTCAGGCATTTTCTGTTTGTTTATTTGCTGTACCTGAAATTGGCATTTTTTGTACATTCTCTGGGCTAAAATATTGTTTTACAGTGGCATGTATTCATGATCATCTAAGCAGATAGTAACTGGCACTTATATATGACCGTATTAAAAAGATCTACGTATGTTTGGAGCGTAAAATGGAAAATAATGAATTTGATACAACCTTTTCTAGATGTAATTTTTTAAAAGTATACCTTCTATGTAGCAATTATTACACATCATAACATGTAGTTTTTAATTAAATGTAAAACCACAACTACATAAACCAGAAATGCAATCTGATTTGCTGAAAATAGATTGCTGTTTCACTCTCCTGGAATGGTTTATTTAAAAACAGTAAATGGAAAAGAAATGCATTTTCTCGTGTTGTTCTAAGCCTCAGGGGCTAAATGTAATGAATATTTTAAGAGATTATTTTAATTAAATTCCTGCACATCTAAACAGAGTAATATTTTATTATCACATACATAACCGTGTAACTGAGGTATTCATTAAAGTTAACACTTTCTGGACCAAGAATTCATGGCATGATTTACTGACCTTGTGCAAAAAGGCACAAATTAGGAAGAAAAATGAAGGGGGACAGACTTTGATTAATATAGGTAATGCTATACCATATTTATAATAGCCTTTTCCCTATTCTGGTTTATAAATGCAGTCACTGAGAAAGGTGCCCTGCTGAGGCTGAAATGAGGCTGAAATCGGAGCACATGCCACTAGAGTGTGGGGAAACTGATCACACTGTCAGCAATTCATTTCAAAATGATGTATTTAGTGCTCATTTCACCTTCCAAGAAAAAAGGAAAAGGAGTTCCTTAGACTGGAAGGTGATATTGTTATTTTCAAGGACATACCTAAGTAAAAGATTGCAGAAAGGGGGGGAGGTTAAAAAAAAAAAAGGCAAAAGCAGTGCAAACAAGGAGAGCTTTATGCAGAAATTCAGTGCTACCATGCTGGTTGATAATTGCTAACATATGTGGCTCCTCTGTTTCATTGTAGTCGTCCTCGTGAGTTCTGGCGCCTCGACTACTGGGAAGATGACTTGCGGCGCCGGCGACGATTTGTGCGTAACCCCCTCGGATCGACACATCCTGAAGCGACGCTCAGGGCAGCCGGAGAGCATGGTCAGTGTAAAATCTGCCTCCTGCCACCAGCAGCAGGTTACAGAACGTGGTGGGAAAGGCTAGACCTTCGTCCTTGTAGGATGCTAGCAAATGGTCCCAAAGCAAAGGCTTTTGGCGTTGCGTTTCAGGCGTGTTTTCCATACAGAGATATCCTCGGATTCCTTCATGGCAGCAAGGCTGGCATTTGCTGAGCCCCTTCTTTCCATCTTAGCTGGGCTGGCATGTTGTGCATACCTTGCTTACAACAATTACAGTCCTCACTAGGCAGAAGAAAAGTGGATGCAATTCTGCCATTAATCCCTGGACAGACTTCTGTGTAAATTACCTGCTTGTACTTCAGTAACTTCAGAAGAAGATTTTTTTCCTGTTCAGAAATCCACAGTGATTATTTCAGTTAGCACATATCTGCCTATTGTTACAGATATGTTAAAAGAGAAATCAAGCTGAACTGTACCTTTGCTTGGGTTTAAGTCCTCGAGTTTTTCTGCAAGAATTTGATATGGACTAAATAATAGCAAATGCTGATGTGTAAAGTATTGCTCAAGCAGCAAAATGGTAATGATGGTTTCTACCTGGTGATTTTAAAAAAGGAGGTTGCTTTTTTTAACAGTTATTACTCCTCATTTTATAACGTGGGATCAGTCAGTTATAAGATGCTGTGTCCATTCTAGAGGAGAATCTATTTACAGAACAAATACAATAGTCAGTTTGAGAATTCTGTAGTAAATCAAAATATAAACAACCAAACAAAACCACACCCAAAGCCAGTGAACTTTGGAGGTTAGTACAGAATTTTATGTCTTTGCTATCTCATGAGGGTACACTGATAAGGTAGAAAAATCTTGTATTTTAAAATAATTTGCTTATAATTAAAGCTGAGTACCCTTCACCTTGAAGGCACGTGTCATGGAGCAAATAATTTAAATTTAGTTTGGTTTTTTTTTTTTTTTCTTTTTTAGCTTGTAAATTACTGCATACACACGTGCATACAAATGCACACACAAACTGTGCGGAGGGATACATTTTATGCTAATTTTAGATTGTTGAGAGTGTTGTATGAATGTAGAAGAACATCACTGTCGTAAAGTTGGTTTCCGTCAGGCATCTTAACCTCTTGCACTCAGCCTTAAAGAGCCATTTCTGGAAGAAAATGTCTACAATATGTCAGCTGATGTAATGCCAAATGTGACATCAGTCCTCTGAAATAAATGACTATCCAGAGAATATTCAATAAAGTGATCTGAAAGCAATGTTTGTAGAGCCCTACATCTTTGACTGTAGCAAGAGGAACAAGATGTAGAATTATAACCCACTTTTTGCTTTGGGGCTTGTTGTTCTTAATATTATGTGTTGTTCCTACACCATGGACTTTAGAGCACTCGGGTTTTTTCTGTTTAATACTCCATGGATGAACAACAACTGCCCCCCCCTTTAATATTATGTGTACTTTAAGTTAAATAGATCTTGTCACAGTTTGATGTAAACTGCTTGCATTTTTGTATTTAATCTTTATACTGTTTATCAAAATTTTAAAAATATCTTTATTTTTACTGAAAAATATTTAGAGCAACCATTTATATTTGCATAACTTACTCTTCCGTAAGTTAAGACACAGTAATGCAATTATTCATATTTCATACTAATGTGGTATTTTCATGAATCCATGCTGTATTTCAAGGGCTGTGGCTTTTAATCCATTTGTGATTGACAGGACAACAATTTTGGTCAATACAAAGGAAGAGGGAATAAAAGTAGCCCAATTTCATAAGTAGCTAATAGGCATAGCTGGTAACTAACTCTGGTAATTTAAATAGACCTAATTGTTTTCTGTCTGCCTTTCTATTCGGATTTTGACATCCCTAACAGTCTTGTATTCTATTTAATTTCCTGACATTGTTTTGTTCTGAGTTTCCATACTGCCTTTGTTATCTGTTGTCCTTCTGTTTTTTTATCTATCCAGTGAATGTTTTAGTTTACCCTAAGTCATTATTTAATGTGATTTCTGAAATTACAGATAGTTACTCTCTGCCTGAGTGTGTATACACATGCAACTGTCCTTTTCCAAAACCTTCCACTGGCAAGGTGTAAAATAGATGGCCAAAGTACAAATTCAAGTTCAACTGGAAACTATGTATAATGTACAGGAATGCAAAGATAGTTGGGATTTTTATTTTTTCATTTTGGGTTTGGCTTTCTTGGCATGTTGTTTTTTGTTTGGTTTGGGTATTTTTTTTTTCCTTGACTTTTAGAAGGTACAGTTGTCAGAAAGATCAACTAGACTGGCCACTTGATCCATTTCTTTCTGAATTGTGTTTATAAACCTCTAATATTAACCAATTTCACCTCAGAAATTCCAATTGTTTTCAGATTTTATGAAAACAGACTTTGATGTTGTAGACATCCCTAGGATTCACGGAGTATTTGCCCCAGTATGTTATGATTTCATATCAATAATTTACCATTAATTATTCCATTTCAATTAATTTTACATGCCTCTGAAGCAAACGTATTTTTAGATAATGTGTAAAAGGTTCCCTACTGCCTCTTTAAGGTTTTTTCAAAACATCACAGACCAAAACCTGAAATTGGACATAAGGGATTTTGCCAAACGGGAGGCAGGGGAAAATAATGCATAAATAATGGAACAGAACAAGCAGTAACCATGCTTGATAACATGGATTTTAGCTCACTTTCATTAGAAGATACACATTATCAACTGCTTGGTGTCTTTCAAATACAACCAGATGTATTCTCCACCCCAGAGAACTCACAGTGCAGGAATCATCCCAATTTGCAACTGTGAAAATGATTCAGAAACAATTGGAAGCCCAGATATTGTTCAGTAAAACCTAGAGAGAACAACAACAATCAGCTCTGTTGCAGCCTAGTTATGTGTCCTAGTAGCAAGAACCAATCTTTTCCAAGGATTGATTTGATTTGAAGGAGAACCTCTGGTGCAGAGGTGGCAGAATAAATACCTGAAGACTAATGTTCTCTGTTCAGACAATCAATACCAGCCCCATGACTATACTTCTGGCTACCTTCTAGTTAAAAACAAATTTTTTAATTCTGACAATTTAATTGCCATTCCCAAGTTCACATTAACTTGCTTGGGAAAAAAAGGCTTTAGGTAATTTTTCAAAGGGAAAAGGGGAAAAAAAAAAAGATCCTTCCAAACTGGCTATTTATAAAAGTCAGTCTAATGGTGTATTGTGGGGAAAGGAAAGAGAGGTGAAGGTGCTGTGGTAAAAAGTTTGGGATGGAAGGAGTTAACTCTTTTCTATTCTTCCTGTCACCTACTGTTTAGAAATGGAACCAAAATGCTTGTATAAATGTGAAGGAAAAAAAATAGAGTAAACCCGTTGGTATTTTGAAATTGACCCCAAAATGCAGTATTTTGTGAGGGAATCTTTAGCTGCTAGAAAGTACCTTATCAAGCTTTTTAACAAGTGATTTATTGGGGGTTTTAATTGATGTTTGTTAAAAAATTGGGGAGAGAGGGTTTAAAACAGTCTGTAGCGGTTCCACCAAGGCAATGGGTGGAGTTCAGGGCTTTGTGGCTCCAAGGGACCAGCAGCCGATCACCTCCAGTACTGCAGTTGACTGGTTGGTTTGCTTTGCCTCACCAAGAAGGATGAAAAAGAAGTCTTTAAAATTATGTTTAAAAAACTTGGTTTGCAAGTGATTGGTTTTTCCATTGTTATGTTTTTAAACAAATAGGGAGAGTAGAGGGAAGCTTCTGGGGGCCCTTTCAAAAAAAAAACAAAACCAACTTAGTAAGGGTTTTTTTGATGCACCTTTTCCTTGAGTTGCTTTTTCTGGTATAATTACCAGTTTGAAAAAAAAAAAAAAAAGGCAGTATCATGCTTTCTGACACTTTATTTCTCAAATGGCTTTAAAAAGCTGCATTTTGCATATAAGTTTAAGTTGTAGACAAACACTTTAAAATAATCTGTCATTCTAGGAATGCCTTGAGTTCGGTCAGTAACGTAACGCAAACTGTTATTTTTGCACCCAAGCGTTACAGAGATTTAACTGGAATAAACACAACTCCCTGCAGATGCAGAGATCCATTTGCAAAAAGCTTCTTGATGAAGCTGAGTCTCACAGAGTGGGCTGGGAAGGATTGCATGGAATTACACAAATGAGTTATAGTAAGGAAGTTGTGTGCTGGCAGACTGTTGGGTTCAGGGCAATACATAGGCCGTGCCTGGAGATCTTGATCTTGGAAAGGTGTGTGGGAGTGTGTGCTTAGAGCTGCAGGGTTGGAGCCAGAGGATCTGGTCACACCAACATAGGCAGAGTGGTTAGAGAAGGCAGAGCAGGGTTTGTGACCTGAAATATGAAATCCAGTGTAATATAGCTCTGTGCTTATGTAGGATTGGAGTTTGTCACATGGTGTCGTGCTCCATCATATATATCTCTAACCAGTAAATATATAAAGAGAACTAGACCATGGCCTACCTCCGTAAGTGCATTTATCTGCAGAAGAACAGGTGAATCCATGTGGAATGTGTTCTCTTCTGTGCAGATACTCACGTGAGCACAAGTGTGTTGGTTGCAGATGTAGTGCTTTATTCACACCAGTACAGAAAGAGCAGATTCTGGTTCAGACTGTGATACCTCATTGCCTTCCAGTAGTTGGTGTCTGTGGGTGTGTAGAGAGACATCTTCCTGTGCCTGTGTTTAAGCTGTATTTAAGTTTAACACACGTTTCATGCATGCCAGGAAATATTGGTAGCTAACATCATATGCAAAGAGATGACAAAAATTTACAAAAATGGACTCAAATAATTTATGGTCTAAAATCTGATTTTGAAAAAGGCACATACATAAGATGTATGCGTTTGAATCAGCATAATATCAGTAGCTGGGGAAAGAATTAAAATCTGAGTAAGTGAAAAAGATAGGGCAGTATTTCTGTTACCCAGTCATCTTTGGTTTGGAAGCTGCTGTACTGATTTTATTTTTTCTTAAAGACTGAAGGACATAGTAGCATTTTGGACAAGTTGTACTAAGTATAAAAGTATTAACCTTTGATCTTGGCTCTGAATTTGGTCTTAAATAAGAATAGGCAGAGGGCTAGTTTGAAATCAACATCTTCAGTATAACATAGATTGTAGTAGAGGAAGCAAAAAATGGCAGGTATGTACATTGCAGATGAGGTTTTTGGAACAACAAATATAGTTTGCCTGCATTAAAAGAAAAGAAAAAAAAAAGACCAAAAAGAAAAAAAAAAGGCAAAATAATTTATTATGTTGGACTTCATCCTGAGGTGGTTTTGTTCTATTTTACTTTTTTTGATCTTCAAGAGAGTGCTGGTAGGGCAGTGAGTAAGAGTGCATGTGGTGTGTGTTAGTACACTGATGGTAATTTTACTGCTGCTAACTGAAAATCCTCAAGGGGGAGTTAATTACAGGAAAACCTTCCTAAATATCAGCCGCATATTTTCCATGACAAGAAGGTTTTTCAACTCATGTTGAACAACTCCAGAATCTGAGTTATCATTATTTACATGAGCATATTTCGCAAGAAAGTGAAATTTTTGTTTGTTGTATGCAGTTAAAGCTTTACAGTAATTTTTTTAAAAGGCTTTCTTAGAAGTGACAGATATTGCTAGGGCAAAAGGATCACATAAAAATTGCATTTTATTTTGTATGGCAAGTTAAATTTCCTTTTATTTGTGTTTTTGTTTGGTTGGTTTGAGGTGGGAGTTTGTGTTTGCTTTTTGTTGTTGTTGTTTGGGTTTTTTTGTAAGGTCAAGGCCTAAACCAAAACCAGTATTTGGTCATTTGGGGGTTTTTTGTTGTTGTTGTGATAGGGTTTTTATAGTTTGGGTTTTGTTTTTT
>VZTI01000468.1:832373-842373 GCA_013397865.1 Struthidea cinerea
AGGGGGTGGGGGGGGGGGGGGGGGGTGGGGGAGTCAAGGAGCTAAACTTCCTGTACTTGAACTTGACATGGATGCAGAGCAAGGATCTCGACATCTGCGTTCCTGGCTCGTCAGGCAAGGAGCCGAGGAGAACACGGGGAACAGAACAATGGGAGCTGCGCGGCCACGGAAGGTTATTTATGCCCTCTAGAAAGTCAAAGATTTTCTCGAGTTCAAGCGAAATGGCTTGAAACACCAGCTTTTTGTATCAGCATGATCTGGTTCAGTAGTTAATTTAGTTACCATGGCAGGGCTTTGTTTTTACTTTAGTATTGCTCTGCATTTAATCAAGGTTATACTGCCATAGCAGTGCAACAATCAGAGTCTGCCATTCAAAATCCGCTTTCAATTCCTAGTTTCCTCTTCTTAAATTTCACGTGTGGAGACTATTTAAAGATATTGGAGGTTTCTTATAAATCCAAAGTGTTAGCAATACAGTTTCTGTTCTGACTACCAATGCTGTTTTGGGTCAGTAGTGGAGGACTGATACTTTAGGAAGCTGAATAAAGTTTTTATGACTTGGATTTTACTAGCTGTGGTTTCTGAATTTAATAGAGGTGGACCCAGATTTTAGCTTTACACTTAATTAAATTCTGAAAGATATTGGGAGAACATAAAAATTGTAATAAGAGGTAGTTTGTTTTTTTTTTTTAAGTATACCTGTATGGAAAATCAGTTAAATGAACTCACGCGTCTTAATCTGAACTTCATGAAGTTTTCTAATATTGTTACTTTATTTGAGCGGTGTAAGTTATCTGCATTTTTTCAGAAGTTGGAATTCAGTCAGGTTTTATGCTGTGCACAGATGTTAACAAAATAGCATATGCTTATAATTAAAAAAAATCTTTCGACAAATTGAAATAAAGCAGAAGAGTAAATGTTTTGAAAAACTTCCTTAGAATAACTCATTGCTATGTTATCTTGTTCAACAATGTTTGTAATGTTACACAGAGCAGGAATCTGAGACTGTGTGTGTTGAATAGCTGCAAAGTATCATCTGTGACTGAAACTTTCATCTGTCTGCAGCAGCTAAAGCTGTTTTCTTCATGGCTGGCTCTTTAACTGCAAGGGCAGTGTTGACACAGACTCAAGAAGTGAGGTTGAAATTTATCACTGGATTATTAAATCCTTTAATAAATATTTATGTAAGCTAAAAACCTGAGTACCTGTATATTTGGAGCAGTTATGAAATTTATTAATTGTAAAAATCTGTTTAGATATTACATTTACCTATTTGTCTATTGAACAAAGCTTTGGAAGAGGGGCTGGCTGGCTGTCTTACAGAGGAAGAAATTTTCAATTAGTTGGATCAAAAGTGTGCCAGGTTGTTTGAGTCCTTCAGTATTTAACGAGAGGTTTTCTTCTGTCAGTTGTTTTCTTTATGCTACAGGACCTTTTTTTCTTTGTTGTTGTTGTTGTTAAACTAGGTAAAAAGTACAGCCGTGCAGTCTGAATCTTCCCTTTTCTTCTAAACAGGTCCAGCCTCCTTTACTGTATTTTTAGTGTTGCTGGCATGCTGTGTTATTGCAGAAATGTAAAAAGGAGCTGTAGAAAGGCAACAAATTAAATTTTCATGAAAGAACCCCCTAATCAGCAGTGACAGGGTAAGAGAAAGATGATTGCCACTTGGTCATGGTGGAGAGGCACTTAGACTTGGTGTCAGGGCTTCTGTTAATGATGACTAATGTCTTTCTTGGAGAAAACGCATGCTCAAGCATGCTACAGTCCAGAAAAAGAATGGGGGGATAGGCATATTAAGGAAAAAGGCTGTGAATCCTAAAACAAAAGCTTAGGTCTTCAGATGAAAATGGTACAGTGTTTTTGCAACGTCAGAAGGCACGGCTATGAAACTGTTCTTGTTGCACTCTTTAAGCAAAAAAATAATAATATTTAAAGTGTATATAGACATACACTGTTGTGGTCTGCGTGGTGTCTGCTGCTTTATTGAAAAAGGAGATAGTGATGACATGGATGTGTAAGCACACTGGTCAGAAATAAACAGTCACATTTACTCCTCTTCTGTTAACAAAGCTTGCTTTTTTAAAAGAACAAAAGCTGCTGCAATATATTCCTTCCTAAGCACAGCGCTCTGCTCTGAATAAACCTTCTGTAGTCAAATGTAAAATGACTCAAAAGACCTTTTTCAAATCTTCAAGCTTTGGCTTTTAGGTATATTGGCAAAAAAGAGGTGGCACATGTCATTCCTTCAGCTTTTCCCAAAGTGAGACCTTTCAGAAGGGCATTTGCAATGCTTGTCATATTTTTTCATATACATCTTATTGGCCTGACAAGTCTAGAGGACCATGAGAAAACAGATGTCATTGCATTCAGACAACACTAATTACTTTGGGATTTTTGCAGCCTCAGTGCCTGCGTGTAGCTGTCGATTATGACTGTTTCTGTGGCCTATCATGGGTACACGATGCACATTCAGATGGTGCCACCAGCCTTTGTGTTCCCTATTATCACACAGTAAGATGGAAAAATCAGCAACAAGCATCACAACAAAGAAATGCCTTAATGTGAGACTTTTACAGGCATTTTGCTAAAGATGGCATTCACAGTCCTTATTAGATTTAAGTGTTTTAGCATCTGTTTGCTAACTGGAGTGCAGCGCGGTGGCTGTCAGTGTTCACCGCGGTTCTTTATGTTGCAGGCTTTCATTTTCGGCAATTGCATAAACACTACCTGAAAAATGCTGGTTGACCCAGCAGTTGCCAGAAATTTCCTGCCTCTAACCTTCGTGCCAAACAGAGATCTTTCTATGTCACAGTCCACATTAGAAACCAACAGCCTTATTTTATTCTCTTACGAACTGCATTGTTGGTACTTCCTTGGTTAAATTTTCTTAGCGGCTCTGTCATTTCAGAGCCTATTCTTCCTCTGCAGCAATAACTGCTGCAGGATTTCTAACACAAAGTTCAAACAGTGGTCACGTCGTGGCCTTACTTTGTGTATTATCTTGAATTTTGGTGCGCGTTTTATAAGCAGAACAACCGATGTTAATCACAGATTGGAAAATGAAAGCTCCAATAATGTAACTTCACATGCTGATGAAGCAGAAATAGAAGCAGCTTTATCAAAGATGTATGATGAGATAAAACTGCAGTCTCTGCTGTACAGTTATAGTAATTATGACTAATGAACCGTCCAGTCTGGATGAAATGGCATGCCCACAGGGACTGTGGCCAATCAGTTGTGACTTATGCAAGCTGAACAAAACATTGATGGTGTTCCAGATTCCCTGTAAGAACAGGAAGTGTGGTCTTTGTTCGGAACGTCAGCTTTGTCAAGTTATTTTCGAGCAGTTCAGGAATAAACGGCGTTAGTAAATAAAAGTCTTAAGGGTAAGGGTTTGTTGGGTTTTAAAATGGGCATAAAGAATTACAATTTGCCATGTCAAATATACCTGAATAAAGCCCCCTGTGAGGATGGCACATACGCTGCAAATATACTTCAAAGTTGTTCTATCATTTTGCTAATCCGAGTCATTGGAAGCACATGTTACATGCTAATATGCTGAGTACAATGAAAGCCAAAGATGCGAAACATGTGAATATAGGCTTGTATCTATTCAGGTTTACTGTGGTAATTTGGGGTTTTAACAAATTTGCTTGAGACCTGATACTTTCATTTTAATTTTGAACCACTCTGCATTTTAAACCAGTCTATAATTTGTACGTGGGAGAAGACAGGTGTAGAACCTGAATGACAATTTCTTACAGTAAGAAGGGTAATTCACAGAGGCAACATACAATGGAGCTTCAGTAAGTTTTGACAAAGCATAGACTAGCAGAGTAGTAATTTTAAACCAGCTTATTTCTATGAAGACCCTGTGTGTAGCTATAAAAAAAGAAAAAAATACCCCAATTCTGCATACTAAAATGCGGAAATGCATATTATGTGAGGTCTTCTGAATTGAATTGTACGATAATAGCAGAGGACAAAAAATACTTCTCTAAACATAATTTTGTGCTAAGTTGTTTAGGCCCAGCCTGGAAGCGGTTGTGGATCAGCAAATGTTTGAAGGATTTGGGAGTAAAATGATCAATATGTTACAGATGTTAGTGATATGTTACAATCAGTTTAGCATTTTGCCTGAGCCCCTCCAGAAGGCTACGAAGAAAAAAAATTTCAAAAATTAATTGCAAATGAACTAATGTAAAAGTAAGAAACCTCCCTCCACCCACTTACCCGCCCCTTAAACCATTTAGAACATCATTTGACAAAGAGGCTATGTTAGTCTGTTGTGCTGTTTAACAATGGTTTACCCATTCACATCTAGAAATCTCAAATTCTTTAACACTTCTGTTATTTCTATTTTGAAAGTGTACAGAGATACTTCAAGGGGCCTACTAAGACTCAGAATCCTTTTCTTTTGTCTCTTGCAACAAAGCATATTGCATTAAATACTGCAATTGTGAAAATACTGTGAGCAATTCAGAGTGTAATACTAAGATAAAGGATGCTGATAAATAAATTCTGGAAGTGACTGCGTTTTGGCTCTGCTAAATAATTAAGGGTAAGATCTTCTGGAGACTGTGGCACACTTAAGTATGAGTCTCTTCCACAATGTCATTTCAGAATCAATAGCATGCAATGCATTATGTACATTATCTAATTTTACTGCACAGAAAGTTGCATTATGATCACTTTAATGATTGTGTCAGGATTGTGCCAGTGAAGTCAGGACTGAATTTGTTAGATGATGTACAAATGTACAAAACTAATTCTCATTCTTCCAAAGAGTTATTCTTTTAAAGTAATGGATTTAAATATACAGAAATTATATGTGTGTGTGTGTGTGTGTGTGTGTGTGTGTATGTTGTAAAAATATTTGGAAGAAGTACTCATATGTGTTAAGATGAAGCTATAACTTTTAGGTTGTGTTTTTTAGGAGGCTTCAGTGTATAGCTCTGCCATTTTGTTATGAAATCACTGCTAAAATCCATATAAAATCATACCAGCATGGATCAGCTTTTTGTGTATTTGGGGCATCGATTGTTATCCCTTTGTTACCCTTTATAGATCTGAACACGACTCAGAGGTTGTATATGTGATGCAAATAAAAATTGAGAAGCACAGGATCTCAAGGGTTGAATTTTATCTTCCTGTTGCTATTTGTATTTGTGTACATATGTAGAATACCTTGTATGTTGTTAGTTATATTTGGGAGCCATCTTTTTATGTGAGAGGGGCTGTGTTTGGGAGTCCAGAATTAGAAATGTTGCTGATTTTTCCCTTAGGCTTGCATGATAGAGTTGACTGGTGCTTATCACTGTAGGTATAAATCAGTCTTCTGATTTGGGAGACAGATTGAAATAGGAAATAACTCTTCAGTGCAGGAAGCTTAGAAATCTGTGCAAGTGAGAGCAGCTGGGTTGCTGCTTTAACTTTTGCTGGCTTTTGCTGGTGTTTGTAATGACTATTAAAAAACAGAGTTGGTCTGACCAGCTTGTCCTACTTGCCTCGTCCATCCCAAAAATATCCCTAATTAGTCTTATGCTTGAGGCAGGTGGGGGAAAAGCTGGTGAAAGTGTGATTTTGTTGGCTTTCTCTAAGAGTTTCCTTGTATCCAGGTATCTCCAGTTGCCCATTTAGGGAAGACTTGTCTTACTTGTGAGGTTCTGGCCATCAGAGGGAACCTTGAAAGGATTGAAGGTTTGCCTCCTGTCACTCTTGGTCTGGCATCTAATCTTACCTGTGCTGATCTAAATCCACGATAACTCGTTTAACTGATTTGTATGACACTGTTAGAAAAACAAAGAAGATCCCAGCAGAGTCAGGAAGAAACTGTTTTTTCTATTATGTCAGTTTTGAGATTTGTTTTTTTCGTGCTGCCCCTGGAATCATAGTGAAGACTTCAAAAAATGTATGTGAAGGAATGGTATTAAGAAAGAAACAAAGAGTAAAGTTAAAGTTTGGTTTGGTTTTTTTTTGACCTGTTGGCTGTAAGTATCAATCACCTAGGACTTTTGGAGGGGATGGTAATAATAGAAAGCAATAATCACTAGCCTCCAAAATGTAACTAAGCAGTCAAAACCAAGGCATTTTTTGAAGCAAAATGCTTGTTTTTGTTTGAAAACATAAACTTTTCGTTCTTTTTGAAAATGGATTTGAAACCTTTCCTCCACACAGTGTTGGGTTTGATTAATAAAATAACCAGTAATATTTCTCATGAGTAATTTCTACTTGAGTTGATTTCAAAAACTTAATATAAAATTCCAGCAGTGAATGAATATGTGTGTATATATATATATATATGAATGGAAATTGTATTTCAGATATTTTTTACTGTTCCTACACTTCAACTCTTGTATATTGTGTCATAGGTATTTGTTTTTCAAGGGTACCTGCCAAGCTATTTGCAGATACTTTTCTGTTGTTTCTTGGTGTCTGGATTCTAGATATTTTTGTTGTTCTGCCTCCTAGCTATCATTATTTTAAAGTATTATGTTTAACCTTAAGTGTTTTTTTATTTCTCTGTTGTGTGAAACAAATGCTAAGATTCCATGTTCTCTGTTGCTTGTAGGTGTTGCTTTGCTTTTTTCAACAATCCTAAATAAATAAAGTAAATATCACTCCTGGTGTATAGTATTAATCTTTCAGAAGTTTGTCCTGTGCTGGAGAAAATAAATAATTAGAGATAGGTAAGAGGTGAATGATGTGCAGGTGTAAATACTCCGTAGATTTAAACATGCTGCATGGCAACTCTAGGTCTCTTTTGAGGTAGTCATGAAAACTTAAATTGTGTGCCTCATATATTTAAGGCCAGTGAGCCTATATGATTTTATTAATGTGCTATAAATCTTATATTCATGAGCAGTGTTTACTACTGTGTAGTATATTTAAAAGAAAATTTATGCCTCGCTGCAGAAGGAAGGTAGGCTAGTGAAAAAATGCAAGGGTGGATCTCAAACATTTATCCAAATCTGACAAGTATTTGCAAGGAATTTGCTCCTGTAAATTTCTGCTGGGAGCAAATGGTACTCATTCTAGCCTCAATTTTAATAAAATCCATAAGTAGTTATTTATGCATGCACAGGTGGAGCAAGGGCATGTCTTTTGTCATTGTCTAGACACGAGAACTTCGTGTGTGTTCACATATGACACACTCGGGATCATAGGATGAGCTTCTAATTCTGTTTTGAAGCAGGCCATTCTTCAACGGAGAATAGTACCTGGAAGACCTTACTGGAGACCCTGGGCGCTCTTTTGAAGGAACAGTGATTGTCTTTGTGAGGCGTATCTTGGCAGTCTTCGGCCATGTCATTCCCTTCGCATCCCATGTCTTCTGGACCCAGCAGCATTCCCTAGGCAAAATAGCTGGACTGTTACACTAACTCAAGTGCGTGAGTTAGGATGAGTCACAGAAAGTCAGGACAGGTAATTTCCCACAGAGAAGACTGATTTGATAATGTTTTGGTGAACTACTTGTGTTTTCCTTCTTTATAATACCTAGGAAAACTCTTCCTGGTCTCTAGGGAATGGCAGGAAGTTACTGCAGCTGTGATTGACTGCAGTAGGGAAGCTGCCTCCATGGAATTCACTTGCCTAATGCTGTTGAAAGGGCAGTGATTATGTCACCAAGGAAGCATTTTTTATTTGTGTGGGCGCATTGTAGATTGCACAGAAAAATACAGTTAATGTACCATGTGTAACCTTCCATGCTCCTTAAGCTTGCACTTCCACCTTGCAGTGGTTAAAATATTAGTCAGCAGTACAAAACAGGTATTCTTGATGCCTTAAGAGCTGTTTAAAGTTTTTTTATGCTCTTTATGCTTTTATACTCTTCAGAATTAAATACCAGGTTCTTATGCCATTTAAAAAGAAGGCATGTGTACTTTACTATGCAGTTTTCAATTGCGTGAGGCAACAAAAGCATTCCTCATGATAGAGAGGTGCACAGAACAATTCCAAAAATGACTGTGGAATGTGTGAAAATTCTACACTTTGGCATACTTTGTTGTCACTGAATTTACTCTTGTAGATACGTGGTTATATGATTAGTTTCTTAATGCGTAGCATTAGCGATTATTTCTGTAATTATTATTGCGAGTATTTAATCTCAATAGCTTCAGTAATGGGAGATCTTTCACAGCTTTTTTATAGAATATTTGGGCTTTTTTTTGGTCCTTCCTGCAACCTTCAGAAACTTCTTAAAGAAAAAGTATTTGTTTTGCCATGTCCTGTTAAGAGTGGAAAGTTGCTCTAGCTGGTGAGGAAGAAATAAATGGCACATGATACTATACATGATACTGTATTATATTGGAGTATCCTGTTTTGTTTGTGTAACGTTATGACTGCTGGTAGTAAAATTCAATGTACAGCTACATCCTCCCTCAGGTAGCATGGAGCAAATTTGGTGTGAGCTGCTGTGACCCTGCCCTTCCTGCTCTGACTGACATTGTTTGAGCTCTGCAGTGCACGCAGAGTGGTTGTTCCACTTGAAAAAAGCATCCCCCCACCCTAAAAGAGCCAGTTTTCAGCTCTTGAGCTCCCTGAAATAGTTTTCTGTCATCATTCCCTGGTGTTTGTGCTAGTGGAAGAAATGTTTGGTGTAGCAGATAGTGGGGAGTGTGAGACTGCAGCAGCCTGGATTTATGTTTGCTTAAATAGCTGTGGAAGTGATGCTCTCAGCCTGCTTTTCACAAGCGTTGCTCTCTTGTGCATCCTCTGGACTGTAGGAAGTGGTACAGGTTTTTCACCTGGAATGGTAAAATCATCTTTCCCTCAGGCATTTCATAGATGTGAGACTTTGGATATAATTTTTTTTTTTAATTGGCTTGTGTTACAAAAGGCAATGAGGATCTTTCATGTTTGGATATACGCTCTACCGTTTTGCTGCATTCCTCTTAGTCCTTCTGAGTTATTAAAAGATTGTTCTTCTTCCTTTGACCCCTCTGACACAAGCTTTCAACCCCTGCAGCTTTCTGGACACGTGTTCTGTCACCCTTTGGATACTCTGGAGAACATGGAGGAGAATTGAGGCATGCACTAATGTGCCCTAGTACCCTAGTTTACAGATTTATTATGCTCCTGGGAGAGCAGTGCCTTGATGTATCCTATTATCTTGAAATCATCCTTAACTCAATCCAGGCTGGGATAAAATAGAAATAAAAGCATTTCTTTACAACTTTCAGAATGGGAAATGCACTTAAGCACATTTATAAAAAATGTAGAGATGAAGAAATAAGATAGAAGGTCCCATTTGCACAGAGATTAAGTCCGAAAGATTCTCTCTCATGGATGCAGTCTTGGTTGACTGTGACTTGAGGCACAGGGAATGCAGAAGGGGAATCATTACTGCGTATGCATGTGTCAGGAAATCATCTGGAGCAGGTCAGCTGGGTCCATAGGAGGAAACCTGCAGATCGAAGAAATGCCTTCCAGTGACCTGGAGTAACCAAGACGAATCTTTGGCATGCAGTGAAGTGGTGGGAAGCACATTTGGACCCCCAGGGTTCTTGAGTAAGTTTCATAGCTGGATTCAGTGGACACAGGACTGAATCCATTCAAGCTGGCTTGCTGGTGCAGTATGCCTGTTATACAGCAGGGACTGAGTCAGTATTTTCTGACGATATATGTGAGTTGAAAGTGTGGCTAAAGAGCATGTGAGCTACTGAAACAGCAGTTCAGTTTGCTTGCCTGTCAGGCGGTGTCTTTGGTATAAGCACACAGGTTGAAAGCAAAGAGGATTTCCTACATGGCATTGTAGTTCATTCTAGGTAAGAGGCAAAGATTTGATTGTCCCCCAGGTAACATCGTGTCCCCTTCTGCAGGTCTTTGGTGTGAAGCCTGGTGAGTAAGTGTGATACACAGATTTGTGGTATGAGCTTCAGTGGCAAGAGACTTTGCTGTCACAGCCCAGAGGCAGCTGTACTGTACCTACTTTGGTCTGCATTTAGTCTTACGAAACGTTGGCACTAGGTGAATGAGCATTTTCCTTGAGTATCCTCAT
>VZTI01000468.1:847373-861237 GCA_013397865.1 Struthidea cinerea
TACTGTGTCCAGGTCTGGAGTCCTCAGCATAGGAAGGATGTGAATCTGGGAGCAGGTCCAGAGGAGGGCTGTGATGGTGATCAGAGAGATGGAGGAAAACAGGCTGAGATTTGGGGCTGTTCAGCCTGGAGAAGAGAATGTTCCAGGGAGGCCTTCAAGCAGTCTTCCTGCACCTAAAAGGGGCTTAAAAAAAAGAGGAGAATCAGGACCAGTTATAAACTATAAGAGGAAAGCTATAGATTAGATGGTAGAAAAAAGTTCTTTACTCAGAGGGTGGTGAGGTACTGGCACAGGTTGCTTGGAGAAGTTGTGGGTGCCCATCCCTAGAAGTGTTCAAGGCGAGGCTGGATGGGGCCCTGAGAAAACTGATCTAGTGGGTGGCATCCCTGCCAACAGCGGGAGTGGAAGCAGGTGATCTTTAATCAGAGAATTACAGAATCTTTTAGGTTGTAAGGAACCTCCAAGATCATCAAATCCAACCTCTGACTGATCACCACCTTGTCAACTAGAGCATGGCACTGAGTGCCTCATCCATTAAGGTCCTTTCCAACCCAAGGCGTTCTGAGATTTACCTGAGGAGTCAAGTTAGGGAACTGACCTAACAGGAAATGTCCTTTTCTTCCATGGATTTTTGCAAGGGTGTTTCCCTGAGCCAGCTACCTCTGGGTCCATAGGAACATTAATGGCAGGAGAAGGAAGGAAGCAGGACAATACAGTTTGGAGCTGGCCACACCATTCTCGTCGCTGCCACCTGCTGTGGAGCCATAGCCACAAACTCCAACTGTAGTCAAATGTTAACTGGTGAATTAGGCTTTTAATGGAGATCCTTTAAATTGATTGGAAACTTACATGGAGTGTTTCCACAAGAATCACGGAAGTGGAGAGTTCAGCCCTTTCAGGGATAAATAACCTTGTTATCAAGAACAGTGTCCTTTGGGGGAGAAAATGTCTGGTGTTAAAATAGAGTAAGACAGATATATAGATATATATATATATATAGTATTGTCAACTGCCACTGATTTCTACTGCTGTGTTAATGTAATATTTTTGTGGGCTTTGTTGTATTTGTTGTTTTGGGAATGATCCTAATTACTCTTTTGGCAGTTTGACATCCTTCTGTATATGTTGGATGCAGCATCATTTACACTGTCTGTGGATTGCTTTTCAAACATAGATCCTAAAGCCAAGGATTCCTACTCCAGAGAATACAAGCTCATTGATATCTGAAACTGTGTCCTTATGTAGAAGTCAGTTGTTTTTCTAACTTAATGCTGTAATGTTAAAGCTGCTCCATTCCATGTTCCCAGGCAAAAGTTGTGTCTTATACCATTTCCCAGCCCGCTCCTTGTAATGCTCACAGGATAACAATCAGGTATTACCGGTATGACACTTCCCCCTTGAGAAAGGAAAGTCATTAGTGTGTAAATATTAAATTGTTTCTGACTCTGTGATAGCATCCAGAACTTCATTCCTGTGATCCTAGAGAAGGGCTGTATGATCTCTATGGCTGCAGGTGCACCAGTGCTATTTAGAAACTGCTTTAATTATGCCCATTACGTATAAAAATTTTTCTTTTATATCTTTGTATCTCTTGCATTTAAGCAACATGGTGCAGAGATGTTTTTTCTTCTCTGGAGAAAGTGTTCTGGACAGATAATACTTGGAAAGCAAGGTTAATTTTTACTTGTTTTAAAGTATGGCTTTTTTTTTTTTTTTTTAACTTTCAGATTTTCCATTTTTAAGTATTTTCAGGTCTTGTGTTCCAGTCGTTGGCCCTGCACTTTGAACCTAAACATAGCTAGTTAGTACTGCTAGAGAAGTCTTACAAGAGCCCTGATTAAAGGACTTTGACAAAGTAATTAAAATACTAGTTAGGCTAATTTCTTTCTTTGGCCTGTGATTTTTGCTTCTTAGCATGATGGAGTTCAGAAATCAGCATACAAGCATTATCATTGATCTAAAAACTGGAGCCAGAATTTTTTTCTATTTGCTTTTAAAGAGATTCTAGTGTTAATTTTCTGAACTGTTTGCAAAGCTGCATAATATTTTGATTTATTTTCTTTGCTTTATTTTATATTTACTGCCAAATGGCATGTTCATAAAATGCAAAATTATACAATGTAAAGTCTCTGGAAATTCTCTTGGCGTATTCAAGCTAAATTACTTTAAACAACTCTATCTGATTGCCATTTTCAAAAAGAACCGAATAATTACTATCCTGAATTCCAGCAATATACACAGGTTTGCTGGAGAGAGGAGTAGATAAAGCGTATGTTTACATGACTTCCACAATAAATGGTCTCCCTCCACAGTTTGCAAATAGTGATTGTAATTTCATGTTAATAAGATGCAGGAAAATGTGCTGAAGGAACAGTGCTTTGCTGCTTTTGTCACACTTTCATCAAAGTGATTTTGTCAGCACTGGAGCATAACCCTTTGCCACATCAGTATGAGTGCTCATTAGGCAGCCGATTTGTCTGAATCCTCATTAAATTGATTAACTCATTTACTTATGGATGATGACATGTTATGTGGTACAGGAATGGTGGTTAGGGCCTGGAATCAAGACTCTCGTTGACTTTGTTGGTATTCAGTTGTTCATTTGTTCCTGCAATAAACTGCTGCGTTCGACGGCTGCAGCAGCGGTGATTTACATTTTGCAGAAGTGTGGCATCAGCTGAAGGGTTGAACTTACACGGTGTGAACTTGCACCTCTGGCTGTCAACTACAGATAGCAGTTTAGGAGCTTCTTAGGTTTATAGCCCGCTCTAACTCCCTGTTTATTTCACTTGGGTGCTAGGCTTTCTCATAAGAACCTAAACCACTCTCTCGAACTTCCGGTTTAATGAAATTAAGTAACAAAAGCAAAACAAGTACAAAACCTCTTCGGTTACACGTTCAGAAGAGGGAGATGTTACTAAGTGAGGATGCTTGAAGCAGTTTTCTGAATGTTAGGTTTCAGAAAAATAATCAATACGGAAAAAAGAAATCAGTTGATGATTTGGATCAAATTCCGTGTATGCACAGTTTAGAAATTTGTATTTTTACAGTTTGATATATTGATATGCCTCTCATATTTTAAGGTGCTGCCTGTGTGCAGGTTTTGAATGCCAGTCACTATTTTGGCATTCATATGTGAAACTAGAAAAGAAAATTTAAGCATGCAGGGTTTAGCAAATAATAAATATTTTGGTTGAATTCAGTGACTCTGCATTTGAGTGGATGACAAGCATAATATGTATTTTTGAGTCGAGATTAAATGCGATTTGGGAAAGCTGAAGAAGCAGTGGAGCATTTCAAACTTTGTGAAGGTGAGGAAGCGTGAATTCTTGAGTGGCCAAATTATTTATTTCAGTGAGAATTGTGTTTCCTGTTCCAGGGTTGAATGTACCATGAACACAAAGCAGTGTGAGGATGCCCTATTCTTTTTGTATCATTGGGGTGCAAAACAAGCCTCCTCCTGGGCTGTGGCAGTGTTGGAGAACCACAGTTTGCAAATGCAGGCCAGAGATCTTCCTCTCTAAGTGTAGGACCAGAAGCAACAGTTGGCCAAACTACAAGAAAATAAAAACCAAGACACTTTCAAAGATTGAAGAAGAAATTTTCAACATGAAACTAGCAACTATGTTAGTGAGTTAGACTAAAACCATTCCATCTCCTTACCCCTACATTATTGTCCTTCTCCCTACTCTAGGTGACTTTCTACCTGAATACCTGTGGAACTCCAGCTTTACCCCGTGGCCTCAAACATACTCCTTGGAGAAAGGAGGGCTTGGGCTGGCAGTAGGAAGTGACTGAGAATGCATAAGATGAGGTGCAACGTTTGCAGGGCAGCCACCTGCAAAAATCCTTGTGAAACTGCAGGTTGAATGGAAGGTCGTAGAGCAGGAGAGAGGAAATAGTCTTGGAATTGTTTGGGAAATAAGGCAAACTTTTAATGGACAAGAGAGCTGGGAAAAAAGGTAGGCCATTGAGGGAACTGTAAAAGTGATTTTACAGCTTATTATAAACGAACTAGAGCTGTGTTTGCTTTAACATAAAGGATAGTCATTACTTCATTTCTAAAAATCATTAGTGTGCATTTTTATATATATATATACACTGTAACACTAACTATTGCAAGCTTTTTTGATAATAAAAATTAGTGTTTCCCCAGTTCAATCTTCTTTGACTAAAGTTAGGATCTATGATGTTCTTAGGCTTTTTGTAAGGTTAATACTAAATTAATTGTAAGTTTCTGTAGAATTGAAATGAGACGAAGCATGGGAAAATACCCTGTCATTGTAACAATTGCACAGTATTTGTGGTTGTATTTGTTTATTTTGATATGCAATTTTACTGAGTCAGTCAGACCAGTCTTGTTCCATTGAGAAGGTGACCAAAGCGCAGGAAATCTTGCATCCTTTCTGTAAAAGAGATTACTGTCACTGAATTAAATAGAGCTAGAATTTCACCTACACTTTTATTTTTTTTTGGGAGGAAACGGCTCCAAATGCATCATATTTGGGAACTTCTTTATACTAGATGGGCTCTTTTAGAAATGTCATTTATTTTATTTTACTAATATATGCCTGTATTTGGAATGATGGGGAGAGTTTGCAGAAACAAGTTCTGTGACTCTCATTTCAATTACTGTTTCTGTAGAATCATATCATAGCATATTTGCAAAGTGCATATGGAACACAGATAATACTCAGACAGGAGGCTGGTGATCAGAGTTAAATTACTGGGCTCTAAATTTTTCCACATCCACCTCTTTTCCTTCTTCACTTGCTCTGACAGTTATAGACCGTTCCTCTAATAGGGCTTGCATTTGAAGATAAGCCTGCATGTAAACAAATTAACTTTTCTTAAATGGAGAGCCATTTCATCTGCAATAATATACCAATTCATAAACTATCAGAAGCATATTTTAAAAAAAGAAAAAGATAAATGACCCATTGTATAACACTTACTATTAGGCAGACTAGATGTCCCTGTGTTCTGGGAGATAAGGCTCTTGTATTATTACACCCTAATAAAATGAGTTAATGTTTTAGTATCAGAGATAAAAGGACAGTTGGATATATTTAATAACCAAACTGAGAAACACTTAATTTTAGTTGTCTGTAGCAATATAACACAAATTCCCCTGTAAAACAAATTGCACTTTTGGAATATACTTTAATGTGCATTCGACAAAGGAGAAAATGAGGTGATTGAAGTTCAATTTGTAGCATGTTATTAACCATTTCCGCTTGACTAGATGCGTAAAAGGATAATGGATGAGGGTTTTATTATTGCCTTTCTGCTAAAATGAAGTGGTGTAAAAGATAAGGTGATGAGATTAATGAACATAAGGAAAAGGCGTAATCAATCAAACTCCAACAGGGTGATGAGATGACAGTACTTGAGATTTGCAAGGATAAATGTTTTTAAAAGTGGATTTTATCAACACCGACATTTTGTTTGGGTGGAATGCTAAGAAGCAGATACATGCCAATTTTAGTTATTTTTTTGTGGGTTCAATTACTACTGTATATTTGAAGCTTCAACAATTAATGCAACAAATTAAAGTTGTTAAGTCTGTTGTTAAATTTAAAATCCACATTAAAACCCTCTATATGGTTATTAAAGGAGGACAAGCAAATACAACTTCTTTCAAGCAGGAACAATGTTTTATTGATCAGTTTATCCGTTCTCCACTGGTGGAGCACTCCTAGGTGTGTCTGGATGAGTTATTTTTAGTCTGTGCTACTGCCTCAAGTTTTGCATCCTAGTCATTTCAGCATTTCAGCATTTCAGTCACTGGTTTTCATGCGCTCAAGGAAGAGTGAGGAATGCTTTCCTTGCCCTGTAATAAGTTCTCAAACATTGTACTCCACAAGGTTTCAACTTCCAACTCCTCAAATAGAAAATTGATTATCTTGTAGTGATAAATCTGCTAAAGTTTCTAGCTGTAAATGTGTTCCTCTTTGTAGGATGAGATATTTTGTACTTCAGATCTCAAATCTTCTTTCCTCTAACACATCTCTTAAAAGTGTTACCCACTTGAATATCTAATAATGCTAACATGTTATAGGAAGACTTGATTACAGGTGTTTTACTGCCAGATCCCAGATTCTTAAAATTACTTATAAGTACTTCAGTTAGAAAAAACCCTAAAGGTAGATCTTCTGTCTTAAAATAATTTTTTAATTTTTTTTAAATTTTTAAATTTATATATTTTTTAAAAAGAACACTGAGTTCCACACTGAATCACTTAAGAACTGCGAACACCTCTGGAAAACCCATTTTTCTAATGTCTTGAGTTTCCTGTTCCTTTTAAAAAAACTTACACCTTTTTCAACATGTGGAGCTGCCTAGGAGGGCAGCTGCTGTCCAGTTAGGGTCTTTTCCCTACTTGAGAAAAGGTTTAAGAAGGACTCCCACATCATTCTTTCAAATGTGGTAAATTTACTTGATAAGAGTTGCCGATTAAAATGCTGCCTTAAGTTAGTTTTGTAAATGAAACATGCACGAGCAGGATAAATTGCTGTATTTTTGCAAGGAACTTAGTTCTTGGCAGCACTTAGGCCAGGATGGATAGGATATTGCTCTGGGGTTAGGGTTTTCTGAAAAGAAGCAGTTGAAAATACTTTTCCCTCTTGACTTCAGCATTTATGAAACACTGTTACGTACTGGCTGGAAACTGGGGCTTTGTAAAGACTCCCACATTAGGCTTGACTTTTTCTGGTTCTTAGGAAAACTTCCAGTTGCGCAAAACAGCATTGTGAGTTCGACAGATAAATGCATAACACAGTCCAGATTAAAATTCTTCACAAGAGCTAATATTTTCACATAGACTTACTGCCCTCTCTCCTCCTGTCATCTGCAGAATTCTTTGATAGACTTATTTTTTATTGGGCCCTCAGGAGTAGCAAGTTTTAGATTTAATACCCCAGGGGGAATGGCAAGGCAAATCATGTTGTTGGATCAATTGTTCAGCTATCCCCAGACTGCTGTCTGTGTATCTGTTACACTTGAATCACATTTTCAAGCCTTTCTTATCAATCATTTGGACTAGAAATGCAGTTTAATTTTCTACTGCATTTTTAAACTGAAATAAGGGTTATGTTCTTGTTCTGTTACCCCACAATCATAGATGTGGTTGTAGACCTCACATTAGCTGTGCCCCTGGCTTGCTTAATTTTGGAAAAGGGTCTTTGCTTGTAGGAATGCTTTAAAGCTGAATTTATATTACTTTACTTTTGTGTGTATTAAGATGAACATCAGCAGTTATTGTATAAAACCTCCTCTTCACATGGCTTTTTCTTCTTTACAAACATGGGGTAAGTTTGAATTGGACAAATTTTTCTATGGGTGATCTAAAGAGATACTCCCTTAAGTCACAGGCCATAACAAAACCTTGGTCAGTGACTGATTTCAGTCAGTTCTTTCATCTGAGAAATTAATCTACTTTCGCAGGACTATAAGACAAATGTAAGAATACAGATGCAAAATATGAAGTGTACTCATGTGGGGCTTTGTTATAAAAAAGTTTACATAGGAGACGTGTCCTTTGATAACTAAGAACAATTCCTCTGTTTTGTTGTCAAATCTGTATTCTGCTTCGGTTTGTAGTAAATGAACTTGCAGGGAGTGGAAAAGGGCTTGAGCAGTGAAGGGCTTTATAGCAGTTCTGTGCTATCTTCCATCCCAGCTTCTGAGAGCAAGAGGGAAAATTTCTTCGGCATTATATACAGTCCCGGGCATCCCAAATGAGGCAAATAAACGTCAGCCCCTGCAGGTGCCCCAGTTCGCTTGGAGGGGATTTGGTTCCTGCAGCAGTTGAGAGTCTCTGCAACACAAAGGTGGCATTAAGCCATTTTTGCTTTCCCATCCCTTTGCAAGGGGCACCTTCTGTGCCACCTCTCTCGCGAAACACAGCACAGAATCTTCTAATGTAAACTGCTGGCTTGGCAGCTCGGGAGTCTGACTTTTCTCCTTGCCTTCGAGAGGCACATCTGTTCTTCTATGTATGGGCTTGCTTCCCATTAATGAGCTGATCAGATGCAGTCTTTCTTGATGACTGGTATTCTAGCTTCCTGCCAGATGTGTGGGGGAGTTTTTGTTTTTGTTTTGTTTCTGATGAAGGGATATGAAGGTCAGCTTACAGTCATCGATTAAAAAAGAAAAAAATCCTCCTTTTTTTGGCATTGAAACTTAGTTTTTCATTGCCCATTTGCTTTCTGCTCCTCCTTCTGCAAGATCAGATGGAAACAGCAGACGCTGGACAGCTGCCAGTGTTGCAGGTGTGTTGGTTCCTTCTTGGTTGTAGTTGCTGCTTCCACTTGCACGTGTTCTGACTGGAGAGGCCTTTGCTGGATACATGGAGAAGCAGCCCGTGGGAGAAGTCATATCCTGAAAGTGGTGAAATAGGCAGGTGCAGGGCACAGCAGTGGAAATCTGACATGACTGTTCTCATTTGCTGTTCAAAATAGGAATTTGAAGAGACATTTACAGCAAACATGAGCCTTACTTTTCTAAAACAGAGGCTCCCCAGGCCAGTGATCACAGCACCAGCCTGACAGAGCTCAAGAAGTCTTTGGACAACATTCTCAGGCACAGGGTGTGACTCTTGGGGATATCCTGTCCAGGGCCAGGAACTGGACTTCAGTGGTTCTTGTGGGTCACTTCCAACTCAGGATATTCTATGATTCCAAAAAGAAAAAAAATTCAATGTCTAGAGACATTTAAGAGACAGCAAAACGAAGATGGCTCCTACATTGTTTTCTGTGCCCTGCCTTTAAGGTGCTTGCTCCTGTTCTTTACCTTTCACCATACATAGTAAATAATACGGCTGTGGATAGGAGATGCTGTGAGTCTGGCAATTGTCCAAATTTTCAGACTCTGTGCTCGTTAAAGATCAGCCAAAGATCTGATAAAGACTGTCCTCCAAGACTTCTCTGCACTAGGAATTTTATAAAAGGAGAGGGACCAACCAGGTATTTAAACCTAAACTTTAAACTTAAGAAAAACCCCAATCTGCAACCTTTTTGTCACTATAAAAAAAAAAAAATCTCTGCTTGATTCCTTTTCACTGTTTCTCTGGTACTTCCATCTTTGAAGAAGGGAAAGCTTTTTAGGGCTGTTTTGAAAACCTTTTTATTTTTTTAATTGTGGTAGTGTTACAACATCATGACATGGTTTTGAGCCACTAGTCCTGTGTTGTCTTACTTCTATTAGGAAACTTTCTGTGTATTTTCAAAATGTGGATCATGGTCATACTTATCACCTCGAAAACATACACCTATTTTTTTTCCGTAATGGGAATACCAAATTCTAGAGAGTGTGCTAAAAACTTTTGAGGTTAAGTTTTAAAAGCGTTTTTATTTTATAACCTCCTTTCCAATAATAAAACATTTCCATAATGAATTCTATCTGAATTTGTATTTCCTTTTTTTGTTAGCGCACAAGGAGACAGGAAGACAAATTAATTGATCAGTTTTCACAGAGGGAAAACTTGGAACATCTAAAGCTTCCTGTTCTTTGTCTTTTAGTTTACTGCATTAATAAACTTGAAGGTGAGCTAAATAACAAGGTAGCAAGATTTGTGCTGATACAAAATTATGCACCAAAATAAGAGAGTTGTGAGGGATTTTTTAAGCCATCTAGACACCTGCTCTTTAGCTGGATAAAGTGATGGCAAATGGAATTTCCCTACCTAGTTTTCCAAAATTCTGTCTTACACAGAGTAATGATCATGGAATCCACCACTGCACCATTCATTACTACAAAGTCTTAATACTGATAATATTTTATTTCAGCATTTTTGATGCAAATTCCACTATTTAATATCATCAGCTTCTTTTGACAGCTTCTACACAGTGAGAAATCATTTCATGGAATTCTGCTCACTGATGCTTAAGCTCTCTTCCTGAGCTTTTGCAGGTAATGTCATTTTTTCAGCGTATACCAAATGAAATCAAAACGAGCTTTTTTAGTATTTGCACTGTGTCTGTTTAACTGATGGAATTCATTGACACATGAAATCATGAAGTTGTATGATTTAATGCAGTCCACAAAGACTATTCTGAGTTATTTCTAAATGATTGAAAGATTCTTGGTTATGATTTGTTGTCTGTATCATTTTACATAGCAGGTATATGAAGTCTGGGTATGTATGAACATCAGTGCTGTAGCAAATAGCATAAACAGGTAACCCTGATAGAGGAAAAAATGTTGCTCTTCTCCAGGTGATGTAAACATCTGTATGAGCCTTTTGTATCTACCTCTTGAGGAGCAGATCCAACTAACTCTTAAATCAGAACGTAACTAAATCAAGATATCAGTCAACTCCTACAAGAATCTGTGAATTCCTGCAATTCTGGCTCGTTTTTGTTATCAGTAAGTCTGCTGTCATATTTTCCAAAGCCAGGTATAACTTTATGTCCTTAACCTTGCAGGGCATGGACAGCCACCCAAACCTGTATCAATTTTTTTTCTTTTTGAACTTCCACTATCTAAGGCTGCATGATTTAACTTGCATAGCTGTCTTTTGCAATCAGATGTTCCTATAGCTGTCTTTTGCAATCAGATGTTCCTGTTCTTTGGGTTAATTAAATGTTTTCTGATAGTGGTAATGAACCCCTGCTCTCTAAGAGCCAGCAGGGTTAATCAAGAAGGAAAAAAATCTGTTTATGAGATCCAGTAGAAGGGAGGAAGATAGTTGGTACTAAATTTGCTGACATTGTATGCAGGTGTATTAGTCTGTGTGAGGTGTTTAGAACCACACTGTCGTATCAGAAAAGTTCTGAAGTACAGGCTCCCCCAGTAATTTCATTTCCAAGTTAGATTGGGATAATCAGGAAGAAGGTTACCTGTAGTTAGTAGAAGACCACTTTCAGAAAATTTACATTACATGCTTTTTTCACTCTGAAATATAGCTTAAGTGTCAGGATAAAGGGAGACTATATAGTTGTGCATTGCTCTATTTTAATAATCTGGGAAGTATTTTTCATGCCATCTGTGGTCTGTGACAGACTTTATTCTTATTATTCTTACTATTTCCAAGCAAGTGGTGTTTTTATTTGTTTATTGTGTAGGGAGAAATTATTTCAAAACTGAATAGAAACAGAACTAAATCCTAACAAAAGATTAAACTATTTACAGGTCAAGAGGCCTTAAGGTATTTGAGGCTAATATAAACAGCATAGTGTGAAATAGGAATTTCAGTTTGTGGTAAATCTGTCTGTCCCCAGCAGCTTCAGATAAAATAATTCTATCCTTCTTGAGCACATCAATTTGCTAGTCGGTGGTTCATGTATCAAAGAGCATTCTGTGAAAATATCAATATCATTGGTTAATATAAATGAAATTAATTTTTAAAGCTGGGCTAAAGGTTGACATCTGAAAAATTGCATTACTTTGCAGAAGAGAAATTTCTGTCTTCCAGTGAAATTTCAGGTCATAAGGGCAAGTAATTTTCACAATCTTCAATGGGAACCAGTGAAATATGAACTTCATTGTCACCTAGCCCCAAAGCGATAAGATAAAATGAGCTGATACATCATTTGCTGTGGTTTTATCATCTCCTTCAGTAATTGGAAGAGAAAACATAAGAGTCCTTTACCACCCCCCTCCCCAATCCCTTCACCACCCACACCCAGGCATAAGCCATTTTGCTCTGATCAATACAAAGGTCACAGAGTATTTATTTATTTATTTAATTTTTTAATGCCGGGTAAAACTGTCTGGTGGAACATTAAAGTAATGAATATGTTTAATTGAGTTTGTCACCCATGAAAATGCTGAACAGGATTGTGTAACAGACTCTGCGTGCTCACAGGGGGGACTGGTTGGGAGGCTGCTGCTCTTTGCCTGTGGATTTCAGTGGCTGGTTTTGTAAATATCTGAGATTTAAAGCAAATGTCTTACTTGTTGTTTCTTTGGGAAATCTAAAATAAACCAATAAACAATTGGGATTCATTGAAGAGCATGTTGATATTTAAGATTATTAATAGTCTGATCTAATTCCCTGTTAGTTTGGTTGTACTTGGACATACTTAAACAAAGAGCAGAGTAAGACCCTTTCACTGTGAATCCTGCAGCCTGGAACTGAATAATACCTGGACAGTAGAATCCAAGGATCCTCAGTTGCAAGGCTGAGGTTAAGGTAGAAATCCAGGTTTCTTGTGAACTGAGTCAGATTTTGTAGCCTCTGAGTGCTGTAATTTTGCCTTCCTGAATAAAAATGACCCCAAATGACCTGGAATGCTGCTAGAATGTATTTATAAATTTTATCTCTCAACTACAATCAAATTAGAATGTAAATTAAATGCTCTATATTTTTATTCAGTGCTTTGTTGGTTTTTTTTCTTTGTCTTACGCTATAACTTGTTTAAAACTATACAAATGTGCATCAGCTTCTTAAATAAGCTATTTAGCTTTTATTTTACTCATGGCAGTTAAGTTGGCTGGCATATTAAAGTAATATAATTATTCAATTACTGTTTCAGTTCTATAACCCATTTGCAGACTTAATTACTTCTAGCCTGTTCACATTTTCAAGATCAATAGTACTTCTCTCTAAAATAAAATACACAATGGTTGATTGGCTTGCTTAACAGGTAAAGCAAAATGTTCGTTTAGTCTTCAGTAAAATATTACTTTTCTAATTCATGAGACAGCTGTAGTGATGGGTTTTTTTAACTATTGCATGAAGTCTTTTATAATAGACATTGTTTATGATCAACATTCTAGGAGGGTTTTGAAGAAAAAGTAGGATGGGGCATTTGTATTAAAAATGACAGAATAGCTTCTGAGTAAATGAACATTTTAATGTTGGGAAATTAGCTGACATATGACTGTAAATCGTGAGGAGAGGGCTTATTTTTATATGATCTTAATTTGTGGTCAGCACTGTGCTACCTGAGTTTTCATACAACTCTTATTTCAGAATCTCTTCCAAGTAGAATTTGAAGCTGGCTGTTCTTTACTCAATACATTCTTGGGGAGTTTCCTGCAGCTGTGCAGTGTCGGGGCCATCAGCATGAATACAGGGGCTGAGTACAGGTTTAGACCTTCATTTCTAATACTTGAACTAAAAGAAGGGACTTCATGCAAAGGTGAAAGTAATTTTGTGGTTTTGGTAATGTTGTCGTGACGTCTGTTCATCTGGTGTTGCCAAAGTCTAATTACAGAACAGTTTGTCTGATGAGATTTTTGGAACCGTAGAACTTTACAATTGGCTCATTTGCTTATGTGCTTTTAAATGAAATGGGAAACTGTATAAATTGTCATTTCTCCTGTAAGGTGCACTATCTTTTGAAACAAATGAAATGTGCAGTAGATTAAACTTCAATCCGATGTGTTGAATCAACTGAAATTCTGTAAATACTATCTCACGTGGGGAAGGCAGTACTATTTGTGCAGATTAAATTAGATTCTACACTCTCATTAGTTTCTGCTCCACAAGTTGTTCCAAAACTAGTGGTGACAAAAGGCAGAAGTGAGTTGGTTTTAACCTCAAAATATTGTACAGTAGTATGAAGAAGAGAGTTGTTCTTAAATTCTGAAGTGGAGTTCTGTTTTGTGTGGCTTATGGGTGAAAAAAGGCAAATGCAAAAATAGTTTTTGAAAGTTGTAATTCTGATGTCAGGAGTGATAACAGTGACTTAAAAAGGAAAAAAAAAAATCTATTTGCCAGAATAAAAATGCTGAATTTATTTTGAAGAACCAGTCAGTTTCTGCAACTAGGAGTTTCTGTTAATATTTGCTAGGGAATATACGGTTGTGCTGGATTTTCATAAGGAATACTTAGCAGTACACATGAAAGAAATGTGTTTGTCTTCTGGATCTTTCATCTGCTCTAGGTGGAGTGATGAGCGGGAGCGGGGGGGGG
>VZTI01000468.1:861254-888773 GCA_013397865.1 Struthidea cinerea
GCAATGCTGCAGTTTCCATGGCAACTGGTTCACTGGCGGGCTAGACCTCTGTCTAGGGTGCTGTCGGTGTGTCTGGAGTTTCAGAGAGCCCAGTGTCCCAAAGAAGGTCTGCTTGCACCTAATCCAGTTTTAATTGAACTCCAGAGACTTTGAAGTGAGGCTGCAGACCAGGCAGCCGCTGCTCCAGCCCGGCCTCAGCTGCTGCTGGCCGCTGATCAGTTCTGTTAATGAGCGGCTCGGAGATGGCTGCAGCGGTGGCTGCTGGTGCTTCTGCAGTGCAGCTCCAGTTCCTGCTCTAAATCCTCTCACGCTGAAGTCGGTAACTTCGTCTACGAGGTGCACAACGCAAACCACCTCTGCTCTTTTCAAGCTGGTGCTTTTCCTTCCAGTTTTGAGGAGGTTGCAGGCAGCAAGCTCTGGGCCTCGCGCAGGGTTCCCACTCTCACAGAAAATGCTCGCTTCGCAGGGTAAAAGTAATAATTGTTTAGTGTGCTGATTTTACTCAGAGAGTCCACATGGTGAGTGTTTGAATTTGCTGTGCACAGACCGATGGTGACAAACAGGTGTTTTAATTGTTACAGAAAAGCGGAGGTCGCCACATTGCTGTCTGTCTCAAAAAATCAATCATTGCAATTATAAGCTCAAATTTCAAGAACGCAAGATGGATGAATACCAGTGAAAAGTACTAAGAGATTTCTGTGCACGAGCACTGCAACTTTGTCTCCTTTGTTACCTCTTTTGATGCTGTGTTCTTAGAGGATATTTATATGCATGTGACAAAAGCCAGCCGCAGTGGTTCTGAATAGCACCACAGAATTATACAAATCTCCAGTTAGTGTGGATGGGTTATGGATGTGCTATGGGAAGTGTCAGCGTGGCCCAAGTCTGTTAGTTTCTCAGTTCCGAAGTGTTTAGCAACCACTGATAATCTCTGGTCCTTTCATCACATTTCTGGAATTTTTTCTGGAATAATGATGTCGTTTTTTCCTTCTCTTTCTTTGTGTGTGTGTGTGTGTGTGTGTGTGCTGGGAGCTGAGTTGACAGTGGCACTTGTATTGAGGTGAAGATGAGGGATTAAGTAAAAAGAAGGAAGGTGTGGGAGATGATTTGCTTTGGACATTCTGATCTCTGCTATCAGCTTTTGGTTTGCCAGTCTTGCTTGCTTTTAATTCACAAAACTGGTACAATATTTTATGCTTTATTGTGTAGTGCTTTTATAATGGTGCATCTGCTGTCTGTGCTACAAAAAGGCAGGTTTTATTTGTCAGTATATGCTACATGTGAGGCAAAATCCTCCTTTGTTAAAAACCTGTAAACAAATGATTAGTTTCATTAACAGTCTTTGTTATGTTAAGGGCTTGAATTTCACTTTTTCTTTTTTATACACAATATATTGCTCAAGTGAAATTGTGGTAGGAGTGATGTTAACAAGGATTGCATCTGGGCCTCCTTTTCTGTGATGGGTTTCCATTAAGTGCTTTTGTGTTTGCTAAAATTGACAAATCTCAGATTTTCCTTCTCCTGTGGTTTGTTAATCTGAGGTAGTGTCCAGTCTCTCTGTCCCTTAGCACTTACATAATTAAGCTTTGAAACGAAAAGGAAAAAGTGAAGCAACAAAGAAGCAAAGTGGCTGAGGACTGAAAATGGGATTAGTTTGAATTGTGAAGGCAGACTAAGCATCTGTGTCTGTCAGATGGGATGACAGGAATTGTAACAAGTTACTTTGACAACCGCTTACTCCATAGAGAGATTATGCTGAGTTCATTTGCAGGTTTGTGTTTAACCTTAGCTGACAAAATGATACTTAACCTCTTATACAGCCAACCTTTCTAGTTCCAGAATTAATGAATGCTGCCTTAACGATAAACCTAAGGAACATTTTTTTTCTTTAAAGACATTTTTTTCCTTGCTTATTTGTTACAGGCCTGTTATTACAACGCTGAAGGGAGTGCAGATACATCTAATGCCACTGGAAATACATTTCAGAATACGGTTTTATGCTTTGCTGAAGTGCCAAACATTTAATAATATTTTTGAAACTCTGAACCTGTTATGGAAAATAGACAGCTGTCCTTAAAGGAAAAAATGCAAGCAAATTTTTAAAACATTTGACATGAGTGGTTGAATTCAGTAATACAAAAAATGCATTAGGGATTCGTAGCATGATTTGAAGTTTGACCGTATTTTAATTTTACTGCAGGTTTTGCACGTCATTGGTAGAATCCATGTTTGTGGGTCAAAGAGTTTCTCTTTTGCAAGGCATTAACTATTCAGCCAAGGTATTTAAAACATCCTCTCTGTTTCTCTTAGATTCTGGCATATACAGAAGGACTCCATGGAAAATGGCTCTTCTCAGAGATTCGATCTATCTTTTCCCGACGTTACCTTTTGCAGAATACAGCACTGGAGATATTCATGGCGAATAGAGGTACGGTGAGCCTAAAGAAATGACGAGCGTGGGTGTGGGGACGTGTGCATTCTGTTTGGATGTTTAGTCATGGATTTGTGTAGGTAGAAGAAGGGCTTGGATTAAGTGTCTCATTATTTGTCAGTATATTTTTGGAGTTTGGTTTCTCCTTTCAGTTTTTTTTTTCCCAATGAGAAATTATGATCAAGCATGAAAACTGTGCATTAGCAATGCCTCACTTTCATTTATATCCATGTGTTTATTTGGCATTCTTTGAGGACTCCTGCTTAAGGCATTCCTACCTCTGATCTGTTATGCGTGCAGGATTTTTTGTGTCCCCTTGGAGGGTTGATAGTTGTTAGCTGAACACACCAAGAACAACAGAGTGAAAGAATTTCACTACTGGATTAGACCAGTGACTGCTATGCCTTCATGCTTTATTTAAAATGTAGAACATTGTTTTGGTAATGATATTGTCCAATGGAATATTAATCATGTACATAAACACTTGTTGTACTCTCTGAAGTAATAAATGGCCACTGGTGATACCATAATTAGATTGTTTGTTAGATTTTTAGGTTGCTGTTTCATAAGTGTCATTCACATGTTTCAGACAAAATATGAAGATAGTATTTTGAAGATTATGTCTTTACCTAGAAAGTAAATCAGTAAATGTGTGAACCAGTTAATACATGCTTTTTAAAATTAGTTCTAGATAGTCAATCTGTACATATAGGTTTAATTTCTATTCATAAAGGAAAACAAATGTAGACCATGTAAGATTTGTTGGAGTGACAACTTCTGCTGAAATTCCTATTAGTGATATATAAAAGGAGTTCTGGAAATTAAAAAAAAATAATATATCTACAGCAACCTGAAGGAAACTTGGCTAATCTGCTGAACACCTGAGTTTAGGGTTGCATTGTGTTGGTCAAGAAAGCCTAAAATGTGTAAAATCATGCTGTATTTCAACTCTTATATTCACAGTGGGAGTCATGTTCAACTTCCCTGACCAAGCAACAGTAAAGAAAGTGGTTAACTGTCTGCCTCGGGTTGGTATTGGTACCATCTTTGGACTACCCCAGACCAGGTATTTTAGAATTTGAGTTAATTTTATCTGTCAATTCTAAGAGTTCTTTATTTTTCATCAAACCAGCCCACATAGTTTACAGAATGTGGAGCAGGAAACCCGTAGGGAGTATCTTGATTGTTACTTTAAATTTTTATTTTTAATAGATTTCTGTACATAGAAATGGGATTAAAATAGTTTGGGATGTTTTCTGTTGTGTTTTGTAGGGTTTTTTTTAATCCAGTCCAGAAAAAAAAAAATCTCTTGGATTGCAATTATAGCCACTTTGTAAGAACATCAGGATTTTTATTTACAGAAACAAATTATGTGCGAAAAATTTTCAATGTACATTGAGGGCACATTTGGTCAATATTTCACATCCGTTTGTACTGATCAATTTGGTTGCAACATAATGGAGGTTATTAAAAAAAAAAATCTGTGGCAGTTTCCTTGCATTGTTTACCAATACCTGTAAAAATTTGTTAAGTAAAACTATATATAGATTTATTTTTTTTCTCTTAAGTGATGTGGGTTTGGTATTTACAGATGTTTTTGTTATGAGCAAAACAGTCTTGGGAATTTTATGATAAACTCTCATCTGTTTGATTTATCACTCCAAGGAATGACTCTAAAGTCTTCTTTCACAAACATTAGGAAATCTGGCATCAAATTGTAAAAGTTTTGAGTTATTTATGACAAACTCCCCAACACTGCCCAGAATTTAAATCTCAAGAGGACGGACTTCATAATGAAATTCTATCATCTTATCATTGTTTTCCTTTGTTCTTGAGGGATTTAAAAAACCTCTCCTAAAAGATGACTTTATTCTTACATGAAATTCTAAAAGTATTGTAATTTTCTTATTTAATGATATTCCATCTCTCTAAATCTCCAGTAACATATTTCTGTAATACATCAAACCGTCATGGAGCAGCTGAATTTGCACAGCTGTAAAGGTTTCTGTTGGAAATTTTTCCAATCTTGACATACCCAGCTGTCAGATGCTTTAATTCTTTTATTCTTATTAGATTATAAAACTTTAAAAATGAACTTCAAGTATCCAAGTGGCAGTTTGATCTCCAGAGGAATCTAGCATAGACCTAGTAGAAAGAATATGTACTACTGCCACTAAAATTCAGATATGTAAAAAAGGAAGACCCACCAGGTTTTTTCATTATTTTTTTCCAATTTTCTTTGTTTTCAGGCGCATTTCTTTGGCTAGTCCACGACAGATCTTCAAAGCTTCCAATATGACCCAGCGATGGCAACACCGAGAGATTTCCAACTTTGAATACCTGATGTTTCTAAACACTATAGCAGGTATTGCTAATTACTGTACATCCAAATTACTGTAATTACACAGAAAAGGAGTTAGTCATGGCACAGTGTCAGCAGCCTTGGGGCACAACTAGATTTTGCTCTTTTAATGAGTAGTTTTTTCTGTGTATGATTTTGTCCTGAAAAACATCACAAAAGTCCTCCGAAATAATCTTTATTCCTAATTATATTTATGTTTATGTAAGACTGGAGAGGTATTCATAATGCTGTTCTGAGCTGCACTTTAAATCAGAATATCATGACTGTTGTGGGGGACAGGAACTGTATAGACTGTCTACTATTTAGGAAAGTCTTAGAAATAGGAACTTTAGTATTCTAAGTTTTAATTTTCGTTAAGTACTGTCCTCTCTAAATATGCAACAAGTTCTCTGTAGGGCTGGGAAATCTCAGCTAGGGAGCAGGATATTCCTGGAGCCAATAAATGCTGCTGTTACAGGATGCATGATTGGTCTTAAAAAAGGGCGCAGTGCCTGGATTGCCAGTGCTGCTGTTCTAGGGCACCATTAATCCAAACCCAACCCTAATTTGTATCCATGTAGTTATGTCCTAACTGCTCATTCTGTAAATGCTGACCTATATTTCGTTTAACCCATCTTACCCCATCAGCTTCTAACCAGATGGGCTTCAGTTTACTAAATGGAGGCTGATTGTTGGGTCTCATGACAACCCTTTTATTTTCCAACTTACTCTGTCCTCTGAGCAACTTAGAAAATTTCTCAGTTTTCAGCTCTTTTCTGTGGTATTGACAGTGGTGAAAGGTCTGTTAATTCCCTTTCAGGCTTGGCTCTTGCTAACACGATTGATACAACAAATGCCTGTGCTTGCACTAATTGCGTGTTATACAAATGGTCAGTTTTGGTGGTTCCTGTAATCAGTCATCAAGTCAGAGGTGCCAGGATGCTGGCAGATTTTTAAAAGTAGGGGTCGATCTGCTTGCCTCATTACTGCCAAAGCTGAATGAGGCACAACATGACACTGTTTTCTGTGGCTCTAATGAATGACCCTTCTCAGCTTTAATATGTAATTGAAATAATAAATTGAATTTTTATCTGCTTGGTGTTTGAGGTTAAAAGAAGCAAAAAGATAACATTATGGAAAGAGGGAAAGTTGAGTTGCCCATGATAGGGAGTTAAAAGAAGGATAGTTACGCCAGTGTCATGTAAGTAGCCTTAATCCTCAATAAGAGATAGTGTGCAACACAGCCAACTGATTAGGGAAAGACTGACTCTACCATTTAAAAATTAGGCAAACCAGGATGGAAAAACACTGAGTAGTGTAAGAAAACTGGAAGAAGAAAAACTTTGGTGGAGATTTAGAAAATGTTTTCTGACAACCTTACAGATTGGATTGTAAAATGATATTCCTGGGGAGGAGGTTAAAACCTCTCCTTGGAGACTTTAAAGACCAGGCTGAACAAAATCTCAAGAACATGATGATTGAAGATGATGTGAATGAATGAGCCTCTGCAACAATATAATAAAAAGAGACAGGATCCATGTAAAAATGATACATTTTAAACTTAGAAACCAGGCTTTGCGGTGTATGTGTGTGTATAGTATGTGTTTCTTCTAATGGAATATTTTGCTTTTAATGGAAGAAGTACATTATTTCCATCTTAGATGCATGAAGGTGTATACATGAACCTGTAGCCAGACCAAATTTTCTGTCCTGGTAACTGTTGGCATATCCATAGATGGACAATGGGCAAGGATGAATTCCCCTCAAAGTGAATTCTCTAGATGAAACAGTTATTAATTGAAAAATTCTTCAGTCTAAATTCCTGAGCTGCTTCATTCTTCTTTCACTTAAAGTATTTAATACAGTATGTAAAAATATTGCTTTAATTTTTTGGTATCAACAAAAATCAGTGACCCTCCATTTTTTGAAATGTTTCACCTTAAAGAAGCAGAAGACAAGATGGCATAAAGGAGGAAAGGAGAAATGCATAGGAAATGAGTGAATTGAACTGTCAATCTTACTGTATGCAAAAGAGTTTACAATTAAAGTGAAATGGGCTGAGATGTTTTAGATTAAATACTGGAAAATTGTCAACTTTTCCATTATCCTTTCATTAAAGCAAAGTAGAATACTGAAATGATAAAAAATCTGAAATAAACTGCAGTTCTTTTGAACAGCTCATAAAGTTATATTGTTGTATCTTCAGAGATTGCTATTTCAGTTAAATATCACTCTTTATTCACAGTGGGGTTGTTTTGTTGTTTGTCAGGTCGAACTTACAATGATTTGAATCAGTACCCTGTCTTCCCTTGGGTTATCACCAACTATGAGTCAGAGGAGTTGGACCTTACACTTCCTAGCAACTTCAGGGATTTGTCAAAGGTATTTGTCATCAAATATACCTTTATGTTTTTATCGCAGTAGCTTGCAGTCTTGTAAACATTTTCTGCTGTGTTTAATACATTAATGTTAAATGCACGACCATTAACAGTGGTTCATTTCGACATGTGTGTACTGATAATAAGGATCAGATTGTGTAAAAATGAATTATTAATGTATTCCTATTGCTTCTGATTGTACCAACTTTGTTATTGGAAGGTGCTCCTAGTTGGAACATAGACATTACATTTTATTTCAAATTTTAATGAAGTTAGGAATGCTGAGGCTGTTAAAGGTTAAAAATTAGCCGCCTTCTGTTTGTTTGGGGTTTTTTTTTCTGATGAGAACGCTGCTTTTTTAGTAGCAAACCCTGTGCTACTGTTATATTTTGGGTACTTATAAATCACTACCCGTATCCCAGTGAGCAGAAACTTTATTTTATCACTTCCTCTATGTACCCCTTCAGGTATGCTGCAGTAATGCAACTGTCCTTTGTCAGACAGACATCGGCAGGTTTGAACAACTTTTCCAAACAATTCCTTTCTGGCAGAGTAGCCTTGTGGGTTTTTTCAGCAGTCCCCCCACCATTTGCAGGTTCGATATACAGCCTGTTTGTAGAATGTGATTATTCTCTTGCAATGCTTTCCCAAAAAAGGACTATTTCATTTTGCAAAGTAGAAGCATCTCTCATTTTCTCTACAAAGACTGGGTGCACTGATCAGCAAGCAGTATCTTTTCCTAAAAGGTAGCTTTTGTGGGAAGTGATGGGCATGTGGAGCAATATAGCTAATTAGTAGAAAAGGTAAGGAAAGTATTTTAATTACAGCTTTTTTTTTTTTTTAAAGTCTCATATAAATTGGTAATTTGCTAGTAAAAAAATCCCCAGTGTCAGTATGACAGCTTTAAAAGGTTTTGCTTTCAGTTTGCAATTGATTAAGCTAAACACAAGTCTGTGAAAATCTCCAGCAAATTGTTTTATTACTGATTTAGTATTTTAACCTTATAAAAGGTACTGTATAGTCAGCAAAAAAATATACAAGTATGTATGTGTATATATATTTGAATGTGTCTATATATTTGAAGACTATATCATACTTTTTGTAGGTGTATATGTACACAAAGGAATAATGTCTTTAAGTCCAAATCAGAGATTCTGAGGTACTGTTGTTGTAATATTTCATAATAGTGTTACTTAATTTGAATAAGTCATTAACTCTAAGGTTTCTTAGAATGTCTGGCTGACACGGATCCATATTCATGGGTAAACCTGCATATATTTTAAATTTTAACAAATCTTTAAATGGTAAACATTTATTTATTTTAAAATAATTTTTCTTGTGGTATCTAATAAATGCTTTTTAATATACTCCAGGCCAGAAAGTATCTAAATGTATTTTACAGCTAAAAATATCTATCACCAACCTAGAGAACTCTTGTGAATTGCACTTAAATGAACATTGGAAACTTGCAAGTAACATCAGCCCTGTGTAGCTTGAGTTAGTACATAAATTAAATGTACTAGTCATTAATAAATTCCTTGGTCATGACATGATTTTTGCAAGCTCATTTTCCATTAACTTTTGTTAAATGACACTTCTGCATATATTGTGTCATTGCTGAAATAATTCAAGACAAGGAGAAGGATTCTCCAGGTGCTGTTCTTCTGAGGGGTCTCCTTTTAATTGTATTTTCATTTGTAACGAGTCAATTCAATCAGCGCTGTAGTCCTGGTCTTTCTTCCTCCCTGAAACAGAGCATCTTTTCCTCATTTTAAGTTAGGTACTGCACTTACCTCCATTTGAGAGATTGGATAGCAAACCTGCTCTATTTCTATGTGTTTTTTTTATGAACATTGACTGGTTCTATGGATTTCTCTGTTCGTGAAAGTAGTCTTTGAGGAGGATTACTAAAGTGTACTCTCAGTTCTGAGGGAATCTTGCATTGCTGTTGCTGAGCGGGGACATTACTTAGATTGCATCTCTGTCTATATTCAACCTTCTCCAAGCATTTGCTTGAAAACTGGGAACTTTAAGCAGCCAATAATTATTGCATATATATATATATATACACACAGTGAGAGTCTTTATGCCATACCTGTTTCAAATAAAGTAGTTCAAATTTTGGGTACCATTTTGGCATTTCTAGCAGTTTCAACTCCATGCAGTTTAGATGTTAAACTTTGTGTCAGAAGATGTATTTGTGACAAGTATCTGGAAGACCTTGCTAATACTCTGCTATGAAAATTTGTGGATGTCATGCACATTGTGATATTTTCGTGGTAGCACTGTTATCTTGGGGGTAATGCTTCCAAACACATGCTAATTATGTATTGTAGCATGTCTGTGCTTTTGCACCGCTGAAGATTTTTAAAATATTTAAAGATGTTTCACTTCAATGTCTACATGGTTTTAACAGTCATTTATTTCCTTTCCTTATGCATGCCCAGAAACTCATCACAATTTAGTGCTCCCACTGTGCAAATAAAAGGAAAACTTTGATTTTGATCTGGCAGAAAGGAAGTCAGGTCAATATTTTTGCTTTTTTTTGGTGCCTAAGGCGATGAAGAATTTACTTTTTAGAAATTATTCAGAAATTGCAAGTTAAGTGTCAAATCTAAGTAACAGTTTTTTTAATGTGTCAGCTAGAAGTCCACAGTTAGTACAGATTTAAAGAACTGCAGAGTGTAGGTTAAACCAACACTTTATTTAAGCAGCTTCTTGGGGCACTGTTTTGAACATCAGTCACACAATGATAAACCAAAGCAACTGAAATGGATTGTGGTTAATATTACTGTCAGCCTGACGAATGCTCCTGACAAATGCCAGGAGTGCACTGCCAGCCTGTTACCCTGCTTTGACTCAAGTGTTTATTCCTTAAGAGGTGACTGTGGTTTGGAATGAGTATTACATATTATATTTATAGCGGTGTATATTTTATTTATACAACAGGCACAGTTTCCCACCAGAATGTGTGGCTTTTTCTGTGTTACTTATGTTATTCATAAGCACATTCTTTTCCTTTTGCAGTGGAAGCAATAAATTGCATTGTGTTTCTCAACTCAGATAAGGAAAGAAAATAGAAAAATACGTGGCAAATACTGAGATATGGAAGCATGATTTTGTACTCTCAAAAGTTTGTTACAAGGTCTTGCTGTAGGCAAGGAGCTGTTGATAATTTTCTTTTCATAAGGCACAACATTTCTGTAAGATCATAAACTGACACTGCTGGAAGAAGAAATTTATGCTACTCTTAAATCTTCTTTTCTCTGCACTATAGCTACATGTGTACATAATAATATTTTTATTCATATTTTTATCTATTCCATGCAATATTTGCTAAATCATCATCAATTTTATAGGGGCTGTTACGTATGTAATGACTTCTTTTCCAGTCAAGTGTACAAAAACAACAAATAGCTCTCACCTTCAGTGAAGTGAGGTGTTTAATTGGTATGTGGGAGCCGCTAATATAAAATACACTTTGACAGAAGAGAAGTAATAGATTTTTTTCCTATGAAAAATTTGAGTAGCTTTGTTGTTCTGATGTCAACCTCACTGTTGGGTGTTCTTCAGCATGCCAGCCTGAATTCTGTTGCAGGGTGCCCATTTCAGGAGCACAAATTCACTGCATATAAAACTTGTGCTTCATATTTTCCCTTGTGTGGAAGCAGAGTGGGATGGGCATGAAATTTGCTTAGTTATTTACCTCTTGGCCAAGAGAGAGAAACTAAGAAATGGTTTGATGTGAACCTATTAGAGTTTTGCAAAGTTTTAAAAGAAATTTTTGTCTAGAGCGGCATTAAACCTGTACAGATATTCTGTGAATCAAGTGCTTTCATGTAGGAAATGTGAATTACATTTTATTCTGCTCATGCTCTGACACAAAAGGAGTGCATTTAAAACTGATAGACTCACCAGGACTCAGTGTCCTTCTAAGCAATAAAGCGTGTTCAAAAATTGGACATTAAAGGAGGATGAGAGGAACAGTGTGAGAAATAACAGGAGTGGGTGCAATGGCAATGGCTTACTTTGATAGGCAATTACATCTAGAATTTAGGCACTAATGCTTTTGAGGCTTGGCACTGCTGGGCTCAGGACCTGTCCTGGCTGCCTTGTCAGTGGTATTTCAGGTAGGAAATTTGTTGTCTGTATCTATGATAAAAGATATCACTTAGTTAAAAAGTGTTCCGAAGACAGACAGGGTAACCTCAGAAGAAAGGTCCGAATATTCTTCCTTTCAGGGCGCTTCATGGGAATCCCTGCTTAAAACAGGACATTACAGGAAATAAAATATTTCAAACTTTGTGTCAGAATCTGTGGTGCTTACGAGAAGGTCCATTATATTTTCTAGAATATTGGATAGCTCAAGAAACAGTTAGAGGTATTAAGGCCAGTCTGAATGATACCTGGGATATCACTGAAATCTGAAAAGGAGACACATTTTTCGTTATTCATTTTATATTCTGTTATGGATTTTGATATTTTTAGTATAAGGTATATTTATCAGATCCTCTTCATTTTCAGATAACAAGTTTTCATGCTTTTTTTTGTGAAACAGAAGTTGCTTCTTGGAGGAGAGGAGCACTCCATCCTCTCCAAAATGTAGGTTGACAGACCTAAACATTTGAAATAACCACCTTGGGAGAAACTTTTAGGAGAAGGGAAGCATACAAACAGGAAGTACTCTGAGCAGAACCTTTCTTGTGTTGGTTGCATTTAGCAAACCATAAAATAGCAAAATCTAGCTGGGAGAACGATCACCCTTTTTGCCTGATCTGGTTTCTTTAATACACAGAGAGCTGAAAAGGGAGGGTGGGAAGAGAATTGTAAAGACCCTCTTCGAAGGAAGCTGTGCATATTAAGTTCACATCCCATGACAGTGCTAGAACTTTAGGACTGTTATGGGCTTTCTTTGTTTAGATTGGATAATCTGTTGTGTAATTAGAAACAGTACAAACTAAAGTGTTGAGTAGTCTGTTATATTCCCATGGAAGTTTTTACTTGACAACATCATTGTTTCCCAGTTCTAAAGGGGGAAAAGTGATTTTGTGAGACTCTCGAGTGCTGGTGACACTCAGACAGATGCTGTCATGGATGAGCAATAAAATGGGTCGATTATCCTTTCTGACAGCTGAGCCAATGTGTTGTATCATTTCCGGAAGCACACTTGCCAAAATTGGGAGACGAAGCTGCAAAGGGCCCCATGGGTCTGTGGCTGATGTGCCACAGCCCTCCGTCCCTCTGTCCCTCTGTGCCTCTGTCCTTCTGTTCCCAGCCCGTGTCTGCAGCACCACGGTCAGGGACGCTCCAAGAGCGAGCCTCGTCCCTGCCAGCTTCGGCGCCTGGGGTTCAGCACCACGGCCAGGGGCATCCCGAGACTCTTTCGGGGAAAAAAGGAAGGGAGGCACCTACGAGGAAGACCGATTTGTTTAAGTTAAGTAGCTGTTGGATTGTTAAGGCCGACTTAGACATGGTCCTTAGAGAGACTCAACTGTTTGGATTTTAGTGTCAATTTCTTGTTTCACTTTAAGGATGGAGATTTTTGAGCTGATATGTTGATTTGAGCTTCATGCAGCATCTGTCTCAGGACGTTTTTTATAATAAACATGTGATTTCCATATATTTTGTAATAAACGTGTGATTTCCATAGTGGTTTGTTTCTCCACAACTTCTTTGGAGACCTGCTGAGGCTGAAGCTTGACCAAAATGTATCTCTGAGATGATTTATCAAAACATACTATCTGAAATCCTACTCTTAGTGATTTTTTCAAAAAGTATTCTGGTAATTTATGTTGCTCTATGACAGTGTCATAACCATAACCTTTGGCTTTTTTTCTTGTCTTTAGTTGGTTATTCTCTGTGTCACAACACCTCCAAAGAACATGACAAGAGGATGATAGAATGCATCTCATTGCCATTCTTACTTTCTCTTTCATGTTCTCTTCTCTTCTCTTCTCTTCTCTTCTCTTGCTTATTTTTTGAAGTCACAAGAAGCATACTATTTGTACTTCAGATGCATATATAAATTTCTAGGATCACTTGGCTATCTTCAAGCAATCTTTTTTTAATTTTTTTTTTAATTTATTGAGGTATTAGGGCAAAAGCCGAATTTACAGGGTCAAAAAGAATCATTTTGGTAATAAGCCTAATAGTCCTAATCTTGCTTTGCCTCAAGGAGGTGTATTGTTTGGAATGTAGAAATTCTCAAAGATACGAAAAACCATAGCTCAAAATTTACCATGGATGTTCAAAATGATATTCTAAGTTTGTATCTGCTGTTGTTGTCCATCTTGCTCTTGTTTCAGTTTTAGGTGCCCTGAACATATGTCATCTTCTAATTGGAAATGAACTGAGGGATCAGTTTTTTAAAAGATCACAAAGGATCACAAGAAACCATAGGGCACGTGTCTGGTCATAAAATTTACTAGAAATCAAAATAAAGTAATTCACACACATGTCTTGGACCATAGACATTTTAAATTTGTGTTTTCTGTCTTCCTAATGTAAAGTGAATGTTATTCTCTTGATACAGTCTCTCTTTATATTCATGCGTTTGAACTCAGCAGGTTAGGGATTGCTACAGCACACATCTGTGTAACTCAGATTTTTGAACAAGCACGATGGTGGCTAAGTTGAAGATTGCACCCATATGGAAAATGAATATGGGATTTATCTCACCTAACTGGAGCTGTCTAAAACTCCTAGGAGTTGGTCAAACTCCTAGCTTTAGGAGGCCTCTTGGGGTCAAACAACAATCCAGGTTTAAAACAGTGGTCAGAAAATGAGATAATGGTAAAATAATAATAATAATCTTTGTTTAAGGAGGAGTTTATGGTGGTTCTCAGGTTGTGGACTTACTTTGATGCACACATCAGATGATCTTTCTAAAACTCAAGCATCAACATATAAAAATGTAGATCAAATGAGGGAAATCAATAAGAAAAGATTACTAAGAAAAGATAGTATGATCCTAAAAGCTTAAGGTGAGTAGTTTAATAAGATTAATTAAAATAATTTACATATCATTTCTGGCCAGTCACTTGAAGCTGCATCAGAATCAGAAACAGAAGGTTAGTTTCCAAAGTGGGGTGGTCACTGACATTCCAGAAGTCTGTTTGGTACTTTATACTGTTCGGCATGTATGCTAATCCAAAAGAGCATGAAAAGGGAGCTGATAAAACTTTCTGACAATGCTCATCTGTTGATGGTATTGAAGGTGATGGCTGACTAACCTTATGAAACAGGGAATAAGATGATGGATGAATTCATGTTAGGAGCAAAGCAATGCATGTGTGAAACAAGATACATTGATGGGCTCTTAGCTGACTACTTATATTCAGGATTGATATAATCTGATTGGAATAGTTTTATGAAACAGTACAGATTACAATAAAAAACTACTTATACATTCCCTTTCTAGCCTTCTGCTGCTCTTTTTCTCAGGCTTACGTATGAAACAGAATAATGCATATTATGTGTGCCTTGACAGAAACCTGCAGAAAATGTGAGTTTGTTTCAGCTTTTGGCTTGAGGTCCTGTGCTCTTAGTACAAGCAAAGAGGATTATGTTTTTAGTTCTGATTGTCTTAAGTGGATCTGGTGTTAGGTACTATGGGTGCTGTTTTCTGTGGCTTGTGTGATGTGTTGGCAGAGGAACATGGTTGGTGAAAGGAAGGCAAACAGAGAATGTTTTCATCTCCTGCTATGACTCAAATGCATGTGGCTTCTCAGTGAATCCTGTTTCTCAAAATGCATAAAAGGATTTTTTGTTCGTTTGTTTTTTAAGCAAGTGAATAACAGTGCAGGGGTTAAGTCATGGAGAGTGCATGCAAATGTTTGCTTTTGGCTGGCAGGGTTATTTTCTAAGTAAGGCCATACCCTCCTCACTGCCTGCAAGCAGCTGGATTTCCCTCATGATTCCCAGGGACATGCAGCTTCCTTTCTCCCTGACCTCTTGGAAATGTACAACCCCTAACAACTGTCTTCAGTTTGGCTTCCCAGCAGCATTAGGGTGTAATACCTCAGGTATGCAGCGTGTGACACATTCAGTTGTGGTGAACAATTTATTAAACCTTACTGTGCTTCATTAGTGTGTGCTTAATTAGTTTGCAGTTCAGCAGTGCATTGTTTTGCAATCTGCTACAGGTGCTTGGAGTAGCACTACAGTTGATACTGTAGTTAGTAATATAAAGGCATGGAGATTTTTCTTCTAAATTCAAATTCATCCAAGATTTTAGGTGACCTGAGGCAAATCCTGTCATTGATATATAGCTAAAACATCACAAATATTGCATAATAGGGTTTTTAAATTCATTTTTTCTACTTAACATTAGCTTATGACCCATATTTTTTAACTGTGAACTTTGGGAATCTTCTGTCTTTTGCACCATTAAGTATTATTTATATTGACATGTTCAGACATTCTAGTTATTCGACCATCCTGAGATCAGTTTTTCCTGACTGTTCCTGCTGTCTCAAAGGAATATGCATGCTCTTAAAAACGTCTGAAGTATAAACCATATGTACAAATACTTTTTAATTTGCATGCACATGACTATTTTCTGCCTATACTCCAGCCCTTTACTGAATTCTCAGTTTCTTGAGAATAGAAATTAAAGTATTTAAATTTTTTTTTAGAGCAGAACGTGATCGTGTTTATATCAAAATAGGTAGACTACACTCACTAATATTCATAATTATTGCAGTTTCAATGCAAAAAGTGTTCAGCCATGGGATTCCTTATTTCACTAAGAGAGCACATGAAATTCAAGTAGCTGCTTGTGTTCTTAAATGACTAAAATATGATTTACAATTAATAATAAAAAATAGCGTATCAGTTCAGAGTTATTGTGTATCGCTGAAATGCTTCCTGGAGAAGAATAAAAAAGTTCTGGCAAGTTCTGTCCCCTTGGCTTCAGATAAATTTTGACATCCAAATTCATAGTTCCACCTCCTAGCCTCGCTGATGTAGGTTTTGAGGGGCATCTGCTGTGAAACCAGTGGTTTTTTGGGAATGAATTGGTAAGGACTGTTTTTCTCCTTGATAAATTGTTTTTATTTTTTAAATCTTACAGCTCAAGGACACTTTGGGTGATCAATGAAGGCAGTTCAAACAGTTCAGCAGATAATTGTGTTTGTTGTTTTCTTTGGGATATGGTTCTTTAATAAGTTTGAGTTAGATGTGCATTAAAGGTAAGATGCCCTCTAAAGAAGATGGGACCTAATTTTTAAGAAAACCATAGCCAGTTGTCTGAGAGGAAGAATGGTGAGGCCTAGCAGTGAGTGACAATAGGTTGAGAGAGGGGAATAGCATTTTTTGGCTGTTCTCAAACCCAAAAATGACAGGTGAGAGAGTAATGACCTGCACTAGATGATTTTATTCCCAGGTATTTCCCAGCTGACATAAGTGAATAAAGTTTGGGTTTAGTTAAACCCTGACATCTTGTCTCTGTATCTCTGTTTGGGAAAAAGAAGTTGTACTCAGTGATGAGGACGTCCCACTGCCAATAATACAAGTATTGGCTAGTTCAGGGAGTTAATTATGTGTTGGCAATACATAAAGTAACTAAACAAGGTTTGAGTGCAGCAGAGATTCCAGCACTTGGCATGTTTATGGAGGTGAGAAAACTAACACTGGAACACTGAACACATTTCAGTTGTCTAAATGTTAGAGTACATTGATAAGGGGCAAGCTGCAGAGAAATCTTAAGGGTGGAAGAAATGCCTCAAAATGGAAGACCTGAAGAGCTCAATTTCTTATATTTATTAACAAGTCTAATTATAGTCTGTAAGTATCTTTATATTCAGAATATACTGGGTAAGCAGAGACTCTGTGATGTGTCAGAGAGAAGCTTAGTAAGATCTCTTTGATAACACACCAGTAAATTCATTATCAAACTGAAATACATGCATTTTTTAGAATGAGGGTGAGAACTATCAGAAGAAAAAGCTTCCAAGAAAAGTAGCAGATTGTCCACGTACTCAGAAGTCAGATGTCTTTCTGGAAAGCAGGTTGGCCAAATACAGCTCATGCTGTAATCAAGTATAAATAGTTGGGCTCAAAATCATGTAATGCAAAGGCATTTAACCTCTTGTCACACAAGCTCAAGGCTAAGGGTCCTCCTGGTCCTTTAGGCCCAGTATGAAAAGTATCAGTAATGAAAACCAGACAGTCATCTTGAAAATAAGATGTATGGGAAACAAACATCATACTTGGCAAGGATGCTACCAAACATGATTCAATAATACAGATAATTGTATTCACAGGAATACAAACACCTGGTTGTATGTGGGTAAGAAAACAGTGTAAGAAATCACAAGGAAAACAAATTTTTCTTTTTTTCCCTCTTTTTTCTTTTTTTTCTTTTCTTTTTTAAAATTTCTTTCCTTTTTTTTTTTTTCATAGTGAAGTTGTGAAATATTTGGAGCAACACTATTTAAAATATAGAAGCACATTAGATAGGAGTAAAAAGCACCTCTTATCTTCTTAAATGTAGAACTATAAACAGTCATATTGTAATTCTTTCTTTATAAGACTCCAATCTGTTTATATAAGATCATTAGCAATTTTCCAAAATATATATATTCTTGAACGTGTGTGGCAGAGTCCAGGAGAGATTCTGCCCTCTGTAGAGGAGCAGTGAACATTCTGCTTTCTTCTGTTGGGTGCAACAGGGCCTCTTCTGGAAACAGAGGCAAGATGTGTTACTGTTCCAATGTCTGGCACAGAGTAAGAACTAACAAATAAAACTGTACACCGTAGTGTCTGGACATATTTGACAGCAGTAGATGATAAGAGTCAGTGTGTTTTCTCAGTTATTTTTCAGCAAACCATTTTTCTTTGTTATGTTTCAAAGGAAGCAAGCAAGCTTGGTCCAAAGACTGAGATTTACTATACTTAGTTCTTGGTAAAAATGTGAAGTTATTTATTTTGAGGTATTCCTATATTTGAGAGTACTTGAAAAAATAATATCAAATGAGTTGTTTCATTTTAAGAATGGCTTATAACTTTCATAATTGTAGCACGTATTGTTGCAACAACCGCTTTGGGCCAAAAAAACAGGTGATCATGCCTTGGAAAAAGTGGAAACAGAAACTACCTTACCCCAATTCTTCCCCCGTTTGGATCCTCTTTTTGAATGAACAATGACTTGAAAACCATACACATCATTCATTTTTTAATATGATTTGAAAACTTAGCAGCCATGAGTGATTTCTTTCTTCATTTTTTCTCCTGTAATCTCATCCATTGTTTTGGCTCATTGGAATTTTTCTCTCTCTACTTTTTCATTTTTCCCTCTCCATCTAAATAAACATTTTCTTATTGGTGAAATAATATCCAGTTTTCCTCTGGGAAAAGAGGTGCTGCAAATAAAATATGTTCTGGAATTTCAGGATATGAAAGCTTTTCAGCTCATTCTTCCTTAGAGGTCTGTAGCTATAGGGAAGCTGTGTTGAGTAATATAAATTTGTGGTCTCACAGCTACATCTAGCACTGCTTAGTTTGGAGTTCCTCTTTTTCCCTTGGCACTTACCCACAGGGGAGGGAATACAGTATGTAATTATGATTCCGTGTTAATTCTGCGATATGAAATAACTGAGAAATTTCAATTAATTTCTTTTCTATTTTTTTGCTTTATTCTGTAGTTAACTGTGCCCAGTGCAGTGTAACACAGCAGAATCACCTCATCCTTAGAAGCAGTTGTCAGAAAAATATGGGCCTGCCTGGTAGAATGTATTAGCCCAATACATTGTCTCCATTTTATTATGAAGCTGCTGGGGAAGCTGTGATATACAGCACTGTCATTACAGATCTATTGTTAGAAGGGCTCTACAGTCTTCTGTGCACTGCCATTAATTTATAGCAGTAAACAATATGTAGCCCTCCAACTGCAGCAAAGCAGAATCTTTTAATGAGGTGGATGTTATTACCACAATAAATCAGCGCATTCGTGTAATGTATAATTCAATGTGTGTATTCCCACTGTAACTTCTCTGAGTAAGCTGATAGTGTATCATTGTCAGTGCACAGCTCCACAGTTCTCTGTTTTTTTTTTTTTCCCCTAAGCTTTTTTCATTTGGGGACTTTTTTTCTTTTGCTTGCAAATAAATGTGACATGTCTTGATAGTTGTCCTGTTGCAGGCTTCAGAAACCAACTGTAACAATAACAGCAAAAATCAATAGTGTGGATTCTGGCTATATAGATCTCTGCATGATACCTTTTTTTTTTATTTTTTGAAAAGAGAATGAAATCAATTCTAATTGGGTTTAGCTTTATATTCAAGGAATGTAATTCTATAACTATTGATTTGGGCTATACTCATTTGGAGAGTAATAATAGAGGCAGATAAAGAGAATACATAAAATGTTACAGAACCATACAGCACAACACTGTTCCTATTTTTAATTTATATAATTTGTCTACCAATGACCTTCTTTCTTCTTTTTCTCCCTCAAGCATATCTGAGCCTTTAGGGAAAATCAGTACAGATGGAGATTCCAAAATGGTTCTTGTAACAAAGAGACTTCTTGGAGTCAGTTTCATACTTCCCTGGAATAAATTTGCTAAATCAGATAAAAATCCTTTTATACAGGAACAACTTCTTTTAAAGGGTTATATTTCAAATTAGTGAACTGCAAAAATAGTAATTAACCTAAGATGTTTTTCTTTATCCTACTGCAATGTGAAAGCTGCTCTAAGTAAAAAATGTAAGATTAGATTTTAGGTCATTCAAAGATCTAATCTGTTCTAGAAGAGAAAATACTTTGAAGCTTCTGTGCCAAATATCACATGAGCTGCAAAGAAGCAGTTATTTGAATAATCATCATCTCAGTAGCAGACAGAGTTTTTCACTTGAACTCTGCTTGAATTAAGGATTAGGTTACTGATACTTTTGTTCAAGGACTTTTAGTTTGTCCTCACCTTGTAGTGTGTTCTTAAGTATATTTATTCTTGGAGAAAGAAGGAAATACTGTTTCATGTTTATTCTTTGCTTATATTTGAGTGCACCCATTGTCTGTACAAATGAACATAATTTACATTAATAACATACTAACAGTGTTCTCAATCTGTATACAAAATTTTATTGCAAACGTATTTTGCATATATATCCAAAGATATTTTAGAACTCTTACAGCATTTTACTTGTGGAATTGCTAAATTCACTTTTGCGTTTCTCAGTGATTTGTGTGACCTATACTCATGTTTTTTCAAATCATTTATGTAAAAGTCTGCTGAGGAAATGCGCAGCTCTAGATAAGAAAATATTATGTTTCCTACTTTTATATAAATCCCTGGGTGTTTATATTCTAGGTAAGCACTGAACAAAGAATAATAGCATTGGTGAAAGTGTGATAGACATTTTTAGCCATACATACGTTGTTTCTTTTATATCAATGTTTTTATATAGAAATTCTGGTCTTTCATTTGTCTATTTCAAAGGTTAAAATTCTATGAATTAAGTAAAACTTGGCTTGAGGTGGTAAATAGAAAGCGTAGAAGCAAGAATAGTATTCCCAAAATTCCAAGTCCACTGTTAATATTCTACCACCCCATCAATCACTACTCTTTTCTCCAAAAAAATATCCAAAACAATGCTTCCCAATGTTGCTTACTATTTGCTTAATAGTGTATCCAACATGCACACATATCCACAGGCACCCAAGTTAAACAACACTTTGTCCCAGACATTCCACTGTGAATTGGATGGAGTCAGTGACTTGAATCAGCAGTAAATGGAGCCTGTATTAATGCAGAAGAGATTTTTCCAAGCAGCCATGTGTGTGTGCATGGACTCCTGGTTCCAAGTACACAGATCTCCTCAGGCGCTTACAGAAACCAACATCTGCTTTTGCAAAACACCAAGCCCAGTCTTCTCCGTGCATGCCAGCAATTCTGGTTACCAAAAAGAGCAAGGGGAGTATGATGTGATAGTACTCACGTTAATTTTATTTGCTTAATGAGTTTATTTTTACCAATCTTGCAGCCTATTGGAGCTTTGAACCCAAAGAGAGCAGCGTTCTTTGCTGAGAGATACGAATCGTGGGAAGATGATCAGGTCCCAAAATTTCACTACGGCACCCATTATTCAACAGCAAGTTTTGCACTCACGTGGTTGTTAAGGATTGTAAGTATATATTTTAAAAATGCTTTTCCTTTAAATGATAATGAAAGCAACAAATATCTAAACTAAAACTGAATGGTATGAGAGTACTGAAATTTTCTAGTAATTGTAATCAGTAACGTAGGAGAAATGTGCTCCAAAGTTCAAGCAGAAAGTTTTCATTTTTGTGGTACAGCCTTTTCAAATCAGTAGAGCTTTTTCTCCTTGAAAGTTGCTTTTACGTGTGCATACTTCTTCAAATATGGCTAACTTTCCTTCCTTGCCTATTTTCTGACTGGACCAAGTACCAAGCATTTGTGGTTCTTAATTAATGTATTTAATTTTCCCCTCCTAATGAGTGTGAGTTGGTTTCTGATGATCATGAAGTTCTGTGGTGTAAATAATTAATTTTTAAAAATCTGCTACAATTTATATGGAATTTACTTTGAGCTGCTACGTATTGATAATGTATTGGTTAAACAATACATTTTTCAATAAAATTGAAAGGCGATTTATCTCCTAGGAAGTAATTTCTTTGGGAAAGCATTAGCAGCACATCATTAATTAAAGCTTGTTAGAATGTACAAGCATACATAAATCCTTGAAGTAATTTATAGTGCTTAGCTAATTTCAAGCAATTATCCACTAATATGTGCTTAAGTGTTCTTTAACTAAGAGGAGGCTTTTAAATCTTCCAAACATTTTTCTAAATCATAAATTATATATGAAACAATAACAGTCCTAAAGTTCTCAGTATTGAATGCTACCTTTCAGATTAACAGATCACCTTAAACAAAGTAAAACACATATTATTTTTGTTACTTGCTGGTTTAATAAATGTCTAAGGTATCTGAGCTTTTTCATGTTGTTGAGAGCAATTTGTGTCACAACTGACTGTAGTTTCTACTTCAGCCTTTGTGAATTTTCTTTTGGTTTTATTTGCTTTTCTTTATCTGAGTATGTATGCGTGGAGTACGATTAAAAAGCATGTATTGAAAAAAACAAGCATCAGTTTGTATTTCTCATTCTTAAATAATAGAATTAACCCTTTGCTATTAATCATGTGTCTGCCAGAAAAATAGCATCATTCACAACCAGACCCCAAAAGAATAATAAATGCCTTGTTTTACCCTGAAATTTCTGAAGAGATGCTTTGTTGTTTTTAATGAATCTTTTTGTATTTGTTTAGGAACCCTTCACAACACTCTTCCTAAATCTACAAGGTGGGAAGTTTGATCATGCAGATAGGACTTTTTCCTCTATTTCAAGAGCATGGCGCAACAGTCAGCGTGACACTTCTGACATCAAGGTAAAACACTTCCTGAAAGGTAGTAACGTTTTATACTGCATCTGCCTTTATTGTAGCTGGGAGTGTAGGATGGAAGGAAGAAGACTGGGAGCTATCCACCATTTGGGAAAAGATGGAAGGCAGATGACGCGTGGTTTTACTTCTGTCAGAATATTTCCGTGAACTTTTTTGTAAAACTGTAGCAAACCTTTTTAGCCCTGAGACTGAAATATTTTGAACTGGGGAGGAAAACAAAGGAGACAAGGATGCTGGCAGTGGTGGGAAAGGTCAAATCCAAGAAGATAGATTAATATCAGAGTTGGGTTTTTGTAATGGAAGGAAGGATGGAAAAGTGCAGTGTGAAGAAAATCGGGGGCGAGCTCAAGGATGTCATGCGACCAGCGAGAGACCTAAGTGACACAAAATCATTCACTCATATTCATGGTGAGCAGACAGTTTAGGAAAGGGTTGATCTGCAAATTAATGGAATGCAAAAATTGTCAACTGACAGTGTTGAAAAAGGGATGTCTTTCTTGCATCTGTGAGTCCCCACCAATAGAATCAATGGCAATCAGTGACAAGTGGAATTAACACCACTTAGAAAAAGATGTAATGTCTATATGAAATTGGGAAAGAAGAGTTTAGAAAATACAAACATGTTAGATTTTTTTCAAATTTATTGGTCATTATGGTCTTAATTTCCTTGTAACCCGCAAGACTGGCAGACGGTATTTCAGAGCGCTTTTTTAGGGGTTTTTTTTGAGAAATGGAGGAGGAGAAAGATATCAGTACTGGACAAATCAAGTATTTAATACAGAAAAAAAAGGGAGCCAAGAAATGATGAGGTGAGTTTAACTACAATTCACAGAAAAATACTTAGGCAAATAATCAGACTATGTTTAAGTGCCAGGAAGATAGCTTGGAGACAAGCAAATGAAACACATGTTTATCAAGAAGAGATTATGTCAAAGCAATCACAGTTTCTGATGAGAAAAGGTAACAGACCTTATGAGCAGAGAAGAAGCAGATGATGATCTTAGTTTTTTACATTGTCTTACGAGTGAGCCGGGATTACTCTGTCTAAAAGAATCCACTATATTTGGAGAATAGCTACCAGCAGTTCATTATTAAAATTGAAGGATGTACTGAGTGGGATTCTTCTTGATAATAACAGGTTAGGCCTCAATTTCCATTGATATTAAATTGGAAGGTACTGAAAGTGTAGTGAAATTGGTAATGCTTCTTGCAGAAGGGAAACACGATTTTAGAAGTGTGTTAGGTGAAGTTTATTAGGGAAGAGTGATAATTGTAATTTGCGTGCAGGTTCTCATACAGTTTTAACACAAGGAACAATCTACTTTGAAAAAAAAAAGATTTGGGGTTCTAGTACATCACCAGTACATGTGAATTAACAGTATTATGGTAAAACAAAAGGTGAGTAACATTTCATGGAAGATACAGCAACAGGACATAATGGAACTTTCAAAATGTATGGCAAAAATCTTCAATTTTGCCCAGCTTTGATAGGGTCTTAGCTGGAATGTTACACCCATAGTATTGGGCTGGTTGGAGAGAATCCACACTGGAACAATGATAGCAGTGGAAGGTCTTGAAAATAAAATGCAGTGAAAGATTGAGTAGCTGTGCTTATTTTTCTTCTAAAGCAGAGCAGATTGAGAAGGAACTTGTGTATTTCTGTTACATGGAGACTGCTGTAAGGAAAAAAAAGGAAAACAATCCATGTTGGATAGGATAGGAATTAATGGTCTTAAATATTAGGGAGATTTTGGTTATATTCAAAGTAACCTTCCCAACCGAAAAACAAAACCGATGAATGTTTCCCTGGCAATTAGTGTAGGGAGGGGTTTTCAGAAATGCTTAGGTAACTTTTGGAAATGACGTATGTGCAAGCTGGTACGGCCTTTAAAGGCATCCCTTCTGTTATGGATGATCTCTTGGAGTTGCTTACAGCTTCCTGAGACTGTGAATTGCTATGAATTACATGATGCTGCTGTGAAGCGTCCAAGTGAATATTAAGATTGACTAGAGGAGTCTGTTCATGAGACTGACTGAGCAACCAGGAAGGGGGGTGAGATGAGATTTCCATAGGACATGTTCGAAGAATTAGAAAGGAAGATGTTTGAATGTTTCCATCTTCACTGGGAATACCCGTATTCCCCATATTTCATTACAGCTGTGAAAACCAGGTTTCCTGATACTTGGTGCTGTACCCTGCAAGTGGTTGTGAAATACATGACTAAAGTGTCCCACATGCCTCTAGAAATTTTCTGCATCCAGAAGTGCAATATTTTAGCCTCCTATTGCTTGAATGTGTTTAGTTGACTCATGCATGGAAGAGCCTAAACAAAGTGGAGCACATAATGGTGCTCCTGTGGTTATTAGCAAGTAGGGGGCACAAAGGAAAAAGAAGGGTTGGTTCCTCTTCCAGCTGAAAAAATTGTGACATTTAGAACCATTGAGCTGATGACAAGAAATGACTTCTCCTTGCTTCACGTGTGGAAGGCGTGAATGCAGTTATTGATGCTGCTATCCTAAGATTATTGTTAACCTTAGCTGGAAGCACTCACTAACATGAGCTGGCTTTGGAAAGAACTCTTGCTGGCTGGTATCACTTCAGCAGAGAAAGCTGAAGCATATGTGTGGTGACAACCAATCTGTGTCAATATCCTGGGAAAGCCTTGGATTGATGATTAAAGCATGAAACCAGTGCTCCTCTGTAGAATAACCTTTGCTTGAACTTTGCAGATTTTGATTTCAAGAGGTGATATGTTGCATAAAATTCAATTTCCTAGTTTCCCCTATCCATTTATTTGAGCAATGCAAATTAAAAATCCTTTGGAAGTTTGCTGGTGTCCCACTACCCCTCTGTCATTGTTGTTTACTAATTAGCTCAGGACTGGTGCCTTTAAATGATTAACCATGTGTTTTTAAGTTCAGTCTTCTGCACTAAAGAATACTGAATGTATTTCAATTCTGTAAGAGCACCACTTGGTTCTTTTAAAGTACTATATAAGCATGACCATTAACTCAATTACTTCTTAATTTACATTATTGGTGCAAGCAATCCTGGTTATTTTTGTTAATACCACAGAAAAAGCAAATCTGGATAGCCTGGCAGTATTTGCCTGTACTTGTTCAGAAGCAATTGTTCCTTCTGGTTTGGCAGCTAACCTGTTGTAACACATTTATTTCTTATGTTGCACTTTGCATGTATTCCTTTTCCACTGTAGTAGTTCGCTGATTGGTTTTGGTTTTTTTTTTTTTTTTTTTTTTTTTTTTTTCTATTTTAATCCCTTTGCCATCTTAGACAGAAGTCACTGTTATTGTACCCATANTTTTTTGGGTTTTTTTTTTTTTTTTTTTTTGGTTAGTACCATATATACAGATTTCAAGATCATCTGAAATCGTCTTGCTGTCCTCCAAACAGCTGTGTTGCCCTCTTAGTGTCATCTGGAATTTTACTTCTGCACCTTCTGCACCAGGCTGTTAATGAGATTATTGACTGGTATTAAGAGCAGGGCAGACTCCATTACCATGTCCTCCCAGTCTGACAGTGAACTATTGATAACTGCTCTTGGAATATGGATTTCCAGCGTGGCTACTGCCACATTATTGTAACCCAGTCTCATCTCCATTCCTCTAGTTTGCTTATAGGAATGTCATGGGAGACCGAGGCAGTCTCAGAGGTCTTTCTAAAAGTGAAGCAACACCTTGCCGCTTTTTCTTTCACCATCCACTACTGCAGCTTCCTTTTGGAAAGAAAATTAGATTGGTTTAATGTAATTGATTTTTTAAACAATTTTTAACCAAGCTACAGTCACTAGTATGGAGTTATGTACTGTTCTTCATGTCTTTTCCTCTGCTGCTTTGTGTTTGTTTCTTTTTCATGTGCTTTGGGTTGCTTTTGGTGAATTTGATTAGTTTTGTTCAAAAAGAGATGCTAGGAGACCATAATATTAAAGAAAATATTAGTGAACTCCAATTACATCGTTCTAGATTGTTCCACCATAAAATGGACACTAATTTGTGAAATCTTGTGATATGACACAAGTCAGTGACAGCTACTGTAAGGCTGGGGGGGTGGTACTGAATAGCTGGGTTCGTATCTCATACAGGTGTGTCTGGCCAATTATGATCCTCATAGTGTAAAACAGCTGAATTTTAGGTACAGAAGTGCTGTTTCGGCAAGTTAACTACATTGTAAAACTCATTATTAGCATCACATAATTTTAGACAGTTTTTCTTTCAATCAGGCTTCATGTTTAAAGTCTCAGAAGTTACAGGATTAAAGTTGCTGTCAAACTGGCAACATGGCCTTTGTATAGGAGAAATTTCATGTCATAGTAGTCACAAAAAGAGCAATGACCAGCAAAATTTAGATGCAAGTACCTAGAAATTCAGATTTTTAACTGTAAACTCCATGTCTGGTGTAGTAAAACTTTTAACATATTTAGGATGCAGATCTTTGGTTTTCATGAAAGATTTGGTTCTATGTAAAATTGTGCTAAGATCCATAACAGGAAAATACTTCTCTGAGTTTTAAAAAAAAATAAAAATTATATTCTAAATTTGGTCAGATTCTGTGCATGGTTATCTGGGGGAATTGCAGTAGTTCAGAATGCAGACATCTGGCTGTGTGGAACAGAAAGTTCCATCTAATATCTGTCATCTGCTTCTTTTATAGCCAGCCATGATTGTATTGAAAATGAAGCAAATAGTTTTAATATCTGCTCTGAACTCCTTGTGTAGGTGTTCAAATAACAAATTTGGAGTAAGTTATGGACAAGTTTGCTGAAGTCCAAAGGAGAAGGAATGTAGTTATACGTGCAGCTTTTTCCTCTTTCTCTATCAAATCAACCTGAATTACCTAGTATATAAATATGGTCAAAAAATACCATAGAATACTTTTATTTAGATTCTAAGGAAAAAGTAAAATAATTTTTCATATATATATATTA
>VZTI01000468.1:888795-911382 GCA_013397865.1 Struthidea cinerea
TATATATATATATATATATATATATACATACATATATAAATAGAGGGAGAAACAGGATTTAAAGTGCCTTATAGATGCAGGTTTTTATCCAATGAGATATTGACTCCATAAAATCAATTTATTGATCAGTAATGAATCAACTCTTAATTGTGGTTATCATATCTTTCATTAATCTACTAAATAAATACCTGGACTTTTTATAATTCTCTTTGCTTAATTGTGAATTACTGACGATTTTAATGTTTTTCTCACACAAGGAAATGTTTGAAGTATAATCACTTAGATCTTTAACAGAGTGGTTAAACATTGACAGAATTAATTTCTTCATTAATTACCTTTAGAATTTGAATGGAAACCTGCCAAACTATTTTTCTTACAAGTTGGCAGAGTTTCAGGCAGAGTCTTGAGACAGTTTCTTAGTTGACAATTTCTTCCTGAGAAATAACACGCATGTAGCAGATGGAGGGAAACTCATGGGTACTTAGAAATCATACTTCCCAACAGTCTTGAAAATAATTTCATTGAAGTGTGATGAAAAAATGAGATTTGAGTGAATTTAATAGATTAGTATATATTTCTTGAATGCCATTTAAGTCCCCTAACAAAAGTAATAAAGTGTGGCAATATGTATAAAAGTCTAGACTTCTAATGTGCATTTTTATTATTCTGTTTGACAGGTTATATATGGGCTTAATATTGCTTAATATGATTGTGAAATAATTTAGTTTGAAAATTTGGTATCTTATAAATGTTTTCATATGATTAGGGATGTGTCATTGTTTCTAGACACCTTTGGAGATCATATAACTCTGCTTCAAAATGCATCAGTTATTTTCTAAACAAAAGATAAAATAACATTTAATTGCATTATTGAAATGAAGTATCTTATATTAATTTTTTTGTGCATGGTGGCATATATGAAAATAAATTACCACTGTTAAACTGACATTCTGTTGATATTGTGTATTTGTAAAAAAATATTTTTAGTGAATTTTCCTTAGGAATCATTGTTTCCATGTGTTACAGGGCAATTTTTGCTAGAGAAAAATTGAACTTTGTTTATATGCAGAATTTTATAAATGTTTTAATAAGAATCCTGACATGGCAGGTTGTTTTTTTTAAGTTAATACTGTGTGTTAGATTCACGTTGATATTGACTGTGAGCTCCTTCATCAGTTGTAATGAAAAGCGTGGCAGAAGGACTGAAGTCCTGCTTGTCATGAGAGTGTCTTGTCTCTGCCTTGTAGAAATGGTGAATTCCAACAGAGAAATTTCAGAAAGTAATTTTCAAACACAATAGTCCTAAAGCAAGAGCTTCAACAAATCCTAGAGATGTTTTGGTTTTTTTCTGTGAAATTTAAACAAAAGACGTGGATGAGTGTTACCATTTCTGTGCATGTGCATGTGCTGAGTGTGGAAAATTTCAGAAGGGACTCACTCAGTAGAGTTAGAAAAAGTATGGAGGCAACCAAAATTTTTATTTGGAAGGGAAGACGTCCTGAGGGAACAAATCTAAATTGACTGGAATCCTTTAGCTTGCAAAAATAGACCCCCGAGGAAGAACATGATGATAATACAGGTCTATAGTACCTGGAAGGGTGCATAGAAGAGCTGATAAGGAGGTAACCTTTACTGGGTTTTGTCGCTGTTACGTCCGAGGCGCATAAAGAAAACGACACAGAGTCCAAGCTCATGAACAGTGGAAGCCGAAGCTTTTCTTTAATAATTTTCTGACTGCTATATAGGATAGATCGCAAAAAGTGTGTTGAGTGGCAGTAGGTAATTGGTTCCTCGGCCATCCACCCCTTGAGAGGATTGGCCAAGTCCTAAGATACCTATTCCAAAATAGTTTCAAAGTCAAAGCCATAACAATCTTGCAAAACAGCTTGCAGGTGCAAGAAGTTTATGAAACTGTGACCTTGTTTAAAATAGTTTACATAGGAAAGACAGTCTGCTCACAGAACATTGAGAAAAGGCTGAAGAATGTCTCTGCTTCCAGCTTTTTAGCACCTACAGGGTTTCACAAAATGGGCATTAGGACCATCCACTGGAACTGTCCAGAAGCAGTTTTAGAACAGCCAGAGCAAAACCTGTGTAGACAAAACTACGGTGTGAAATCCACACGTAATGATTTTACAGCTCAGAAGCATGGATTAAGTCAAAATCATTTAGCTGTCAGAAGCTGACAGAATATCCATGGAAAGGCTGTGTTTGCCCTGTGTTAGTCCAGTCCTTGTCACTGTTCCTGGTGAGATATTAAAGGATTCTTCATTCTGCCCTCTCATGTCTGGTCCTGCATCTTCATGTGATGTTTGGTTGAAAACATTTAGTAACTCTTTCCTCCTGCCATTTAAAACAAGCAAAAAGTGCATTCACTGATTTTTTTAATGTTCTTGTGTGTCCAGGAAGTTCTGTCATTTTTGGAGTTGCACATATGAGTCAGTCAGCATCTGCTGTCTCAGTGTCAATCAGTGCATGTGATGTGAAGATTTTAATAAAAAAGAAGACCCCAGAAACAGAGTTGAGAAGGACTGTTAGGGACTGCAGTTACCAAATACATGAAGAATATTGGTTAACTTGATAAAAATTAATATTTTGTGATCAGGTTGTTTTGCTGGTTTTAGGAAAAACTGTTTTCCTTTAACTATTGTTGTCATTTTCACCCATGTAAAGCCACTGAACATGAGTTTTAAATACAACTCATTTCCAGTGGCCACGTGCATCTGTTTGCACTCCCTTTTTCTGTGGGTAAATGCTAGCACATGGCCAAGAGAAGAAAATCACATAATAAAGAAGCTCTTTTTGTATAAATGTGCCATAATGGTGACAGTGAAAAACTTTCTGAAAACTCATTTCTGGAGTAATGAAAAGCTTTATGAAAAGTTTCTAATAGTCAAACTAGTAGAAATTACTGATAATTTTGAAGTTTCCAGCATATTGTTTCTGTGTAACCTAATGAAAACAATGTGTTCTAGAAAGCCAAATGTTTTCTGATCTTGAAAGAAACTAATGAATAGCTGTACAGATATATATTTAAAGAAGAAATAAAAGCATTGGTAACATATGTAATGAGCTTGTATTTTAAGTGGTCAGAACCAGGGTATGGTTTCATATTTGTGGTGCATGCTGCTGTCAAATTAATAGCCCAGTGTCTCTGCTTTTTCTTTGCTGGTTTCTGTGATGATAAAAACTATAGCAACCTTGGTGTTACTTTATGTTTTGCAAACTTTATTTTTTACAGCGTTTATCCTTGCTACATTTTTGTTCTTTCACTTACCCAATGAAATACTTTCAGATCTCTTTTCTATCAACTCCTTGTCAAGCATTTGGTTCAGAAGCACGTTTTTACCCTGCCTAGCTAATTAAGGAGACTGTAAACAAAAAGATGTACAATTCAAAGGCAAGCAGTGTTTCACACAAGGATGGAGGTGATAATAGCTTAATTCCTGCTTGATCTTTCCTGTCTTTGCCCTGGCTGCTTCGGCCTGACCTTGTCCGCAATCTGATGACCTCCTTATTGCACTCAGCCATTTGGAAAGCTGCTCATGCCATAGCTGGCCCTGAGGGGCTATCGGGGAGACCACTGAGCCATTGACCCATGTCAAGACTGCGTTTCAGATCTGATCTGCTGAGCTTCTGGCTTGGCTGCATCCTCCACCCACTGTAGACAAAGCCACCGGGGCAGGCTGATTTTTTCCTTCCTTCTCAAGTGGCCTGCAGCTTGCACTTGCTGTATGGAAGACCAATTTTACACCACTCATTTGCTATGAAATACACTTCCTGAAGCAATTACGTGTATTGATCCTTTCTTTACAAAGGAAGTAAATTCTCTAATTTAGTGGTTCAATTTTTCTAAATCCATCAAATTGCCAGGTTTATTGGGTGTATTTAAGTCTCAACATCAAGTTCCACAAAAAAAAACCCCAAACAACCAACTTACCTTTAAAATACAGGGCAGAAATATGTCTGTTATGTCTTTATGGGCTTTTTCTATTAAGTGTTATACCTGGACTTTGCAGATATTTTTATAAAAGTGTGTGCATAAGGTTCTAATCCCATTAATTTAGATAAATTTATGTATTACCTACTGTGTACTTTATAAAATGCATGACAATGCATGAAGTTGCAGGTTTGTTTGCAAAACAAGGAAACAATCCACTTATCCAGGAGAAAATTCTTATGGTTTCAAGCTTAATTTTTCTCCTTAGCACACTGTGTTTAATTCTGCACTAGAATATATCATTTTCTGCTTAATAAAATGTTTGTTTAGCTGTTGTTCTTACTTAGTTTTTCTGAGATGACTTAAAAATGACAATTCCTGTGCTATATGCCCTTACATATTTTTCCTCAGCCATGGTAGCTGTGCCAGCAGACGTGCCAGAGCAGGCCAGAAGGTGTTAATGCTGAGTTCCAGTCCTGTTCAGCACAGGCCTGGAGAGCACACTTGCTTAGAGCAGTGATGATCCTGACAAGGAATTTCATGCAGAACTTGTAACCATGTGAAATCCCTTCCTTTTTTTCTCTTGTGTGTAAAATTTTGTGTGGTTCTTCCCTGTATTTTATAGACTGGACACATAATTGAGTTAGTGACCTTTACATGAAAGAAAAATATTGACCCAATTCATCTTTCTGGTTTGTTTGGGTTTTTTTTTTTTTATGGAACATGTGGCATAACTCCAAGTATTTTAGAATTTACAAAAAAAATTATTTCTGGGCATCGAACAATCTCAGATAATAGCCTAAACAATAAGTTCTTAGAACCTTTACCTTAGAGAGAATAAGAATATAACTGGGTTTCACACCTTTGTAATTAATATCCGTGGTTCTAGTTTTACCCCAACTGTACACTGCCATTTGTGCATTAGCACTTTAAAATGTGTATTGTGTTAAAATGTGAAGGAATCCGTTTTCCACAACTTTTTAACATCACTGATTGTACCTTTCCACTAAATATTATCTGTACCGTGTGATGTCCATTACTTTGGTTTTATAGGTTTCTCTGTGCATAATATGCAACCAAAAACAGTGTTCTGCTGTTTTTGTTTTATAGCCTGTTGTGTCTCAGTTCTTTGTCATGTTAAAAGCATGCTAAGGTTTCATCATATCTACAGGTCTAAATTTTAGAAAGTGCAGAAGGGGGATTTCTCCCTTCTAGGGAAGGAGGGGGATGTCTGCGGGAGGATTTTGTATATTCTCTTAGCTTAATTCCATTCTAATAATTACTTTTTTAATGTGTCACAGTGCACCTTTTGACAGAATTCATAACATGGCATTGTTTTTCATTTATCTACAGGAATTGATTCCTGAATTTTATTACCTCCCAGAGATATTTGTCAACAGCAACAATTACAATCTGGGAGTGATGGATGATGGAACAGTGGTGTCTGATGTTGAACTTCCACCGTGGGCCAAAACCCCAGAAGAATTTGTTCGCATAAACAGGCTGGTAAGATGGCTCTCTTCTATTGTCCAGTTACTTCTACTTCTGTCTTGTGAGATTCTTCTGAAATAATTTGGATCTTTGCCTGCAATATATATTTATGATTTACATAGGACTATGTCTGAAATTATCTAAAGATACAGATTTACAGATGTAGGAAGAAAAAAGGAATATAGTATTGCACATTTTTTAGAGATGCTCAAAAAGGTTTGAGTGTGATCTAAATATGCAGGAGATCTTACCCTATTTCTGTGTCAGCTCTTGTGGGTCTAAAGAGCTAATAAAATCATCACTTTACAGAAGGCTTGAAAAAGCTTGTTAATCATAAAAATATTTGTCACTCCGATGACTTAAATGTGATTTTGAGGTTTCTGAATTTTAGTGTTTGTTTAACTCCAAAAATCAGTGAATGCCTCAGAAAAGAAGGCTGCATTTTAAATATTCTCTCACCTTTTCCACTTCTTCCATTAAACTGATATTTTTTGGAGCCCTTTTTACATGAAAATAAAACTAAATTCTTCTTTGCCTGCTTCATTCCTCAAACCTGTATTACTGTTCTCTTCCTGGTTTTGGAAAAATGCAGTTGTTAGCACTGCCTGTCTTCACTGTGCCCTCTGGGCAGTGCAATGAATTACAGAATAACCCTTACGCTGTCATTGGTGGTGTTCTAGCACATTCTCAAAAGCTATGTTAGGCTCTTCTCAAAATGAAACAATTCTGCATTGGTGGCATTCTGAAATAAATAACAGAAGCTTTTCCTAGCGAATCTTGAAAAATGAGGCTGCACTTTTCATGTGGTAGCCAGCTAACTGGGAAATACCGAATTAAGGCATGGAAACTTTCAGAAACCTTTCCGATACCAGGCTTATCAGGATAACATCCTGGTATTCCTAAGTTAGGAAACGGGAATTGAAGAAATTCTGTTGTTGGTGGCACGTCAGACTTCATAACATTGCAGAACCTTTGCATCAGAAGAAACCTGTGTTTCAGAAGTTGATTAGAAGGCTTTACACTGCACTTTTACTGGTGACATGATACCATGATTTTCAGAAATGCTGTGTGGCCTAGATGTCTGCAGGCAGTTGTAGATGCACCGTAATAATCATGAAGAATGTTGGGTGGATTTAGTGTTTTCCTTCATCCATATGTATGTGGAAATTTTATGGAAATGACATCTGAAATACAGTAGCATTCAGCAGGAGTACTTGGCCAACCGTATTGAAACACAGCTTTTGATCTCGCAGTTGTGGTGCTAGGTGATAGGTAAGGGAGGTAGCCTGACACCTCTGTGAGCTTGGCATATGCTGGTGCTCCAGGATAACCTGGGAAATGCAAAGCTGTGTTCTTGGGCAGACTTGTCAAAGGCAGATGGTGGCCTTGATCTCTCACGACTCTGGTATTTTGGTTTTTGCATTAAAATACACTTTTATTCGGTTAATTACAGATCTGGCTTTCCCCACTGTGAAGTTATTCTCAATTTCCCACTTCCTCCTTTTCTAAGATGTTAGCTCTTAATTTTTCTTGCCTAATTTTGAGCCTTGGGCCAGGTTTTTCTCACCCTCACCTCTCTGTAAGCTCTGACCTACCATTCTCTCATTCTTCCTTCATTTCCCAATTTGCTACTCTTGTCTGCCTTTCTTGTATCTCTCTTTGAAATCTCTCACTTGTGCAATATTCTCAGCGTGAACTTTAACAGTTTTCAAGTATTAATTGGACAGAAAAAGATTTTGATTTTTTTTTAAGGCTTAAGGTAATTACGAAAGTAAGAAATAATTTATCAAGTGCTGGTATTAAAGTGTGCCAAACATCATCCAAATGATGTCCAGTGTTACCAAAAGGGTAGGACCTACAACTGTAGATCCCTGGTACTGTTTCTGTAATTCAGATACCAAGTTTTGGTCGGTCTGGTAGCATTAAATTTAAACCTCTGTGCCAATGAATTACATTAACTGCTTCTATGTGACATAGTTAAACTTATCCTGGTGGTGATGGGCCTGGCTGGTGTGGATGATGCCCTCTGTAATCTGCCTTTTTTGCAGTGGGATAACACTAAGAAAATTACATGCAAATATTAAATTGCTTTTCCTTGTTAATACTTGGTGGATTGGATACCATTAGCATCAAATCAGCATCGTTTTGTTTCTGAGTAGAAGAGGTGTGTTTAGGAAGAATGCTTAAAGCGCAGATCCGTGCTAATATGATCAAGAGAAGCTTGCTGCAATGTGGCATGGGCTGATGTATTCAGCTAATATTTTCTTGCTGCCTCCTAAATAGCGATTACAGTATTCCAAGTGCTCATTTTGTAAGCTATGACACACAGATATTTTTTTCCCTTTGCATTTGAGTTTACCTCTTTAAGTCCCCAGATCTTATACAACGATTGGAGCTCATGAAATGCATACTACTTTGATCTGTGACCTTTTTGTGGTGCTAATCGGGTTCCTGATATCATTATACCTTGCTCATTAATCATATTTCCTGCAGCCCGTCAGGCAGCCAGACAGCCCAAGCCCCTGTTTACAGCCTCGTGTTGGCAGGTTTCTGCTTTTCCAGATTATTACAGTGTGATACTTTGGCTTCTCATAACCAGACCCACATCAAGCTGTGTGCTACAATTAAAGTCAGATGGTCCTCAAGTTGAACAGGGATATTCTGTTGCAGCTGTCTGTCTTTCTGGAACAGAGCAGCACGGGGAACAGATGATATGTAGGACAGTGCATAATAACAGCTTGTACAGTACTGGGTCAATAGCAGGGGTTCAGAGCATTAATTGACAGGCTGATAGCTGATTTAAAAGTGATTTCCAACCTATTTTTAATTCTATAAAGTGTGTATTTTAATTGAAGTAGGTCGTTGCATTTCCTCTGTGTTTGCTCTGAGACAAAAAGCAGAATGGTGTATAATTAAAACTGGATTTTGATTGATGGAATGTCATAATGAGCTAAATGGTAGCATCAGGATGTCATTCTAAGCAATACAAAGAGCTCCAAAGAGTATCTATTGCCTCTGCATATAGTTAGTACTTTGTATCAGCCTGTGATAGTACAATATTTTATAATTGTATGGATCAGTGGGGGGTACGGTATTTTTCTTTGAGACAACCCAGATTTTGATGGAAAAGTAACTGTGTTTTTACCATTCTGAAACCCTATTATATACCTCTAAAGCTCAGGCATACTATATTTAGTGCCATGAAATAACTGCTAAGACATCTGAAAATATACTTCAGCTTACGCTGGTGCAGTTAACAATAATTGTATTATTGTCTAAATCCATCATTTTATAAATACATGTGTAATAAGAATTATAGTATTAGCTTAATAAGAGTAAAAAACCCACAGACTTTTAAACAAGATGAAATTGTAATTCCTCCCCCCAACAAACCAGGAAAATCCCAAATGCAACATGCTGCTGCATCCTTACTTTACTGTTTCCAAATTGTGGTATCTTTAGGCCTTTAGTGTGTGAGCAAAGGGGAGGATGCTAACTTCATCTGATACCATAATAAAAAGAAAATGCCAAACAAATTTTGGTTCTCCCATGCTTCTGAGAGACCTACAGGAAATAGGAATGGGAAGTAAACTTGGGAGAATATAAAGAGAGAGATGGTCAGATGTGGTTTGGATGCAGGAGTCCTAAACAAAACCCACAGCAGTAGCTGTCAGAAACAGAAACAGACATAACCATTAAAACTTAGATTTTTCTGGCATCTTCCCTTGGCTTCACAGTCTTAGTTATGTTAGGTGCTCTCCTTTAGAACAGTGTTCTTTTTTAGAAATTTAATTTCATGTGTTAGGGATAATTACCACATTCAAGCTGATAGAAATTTTAAATGCTCTTCGTATCATGCATGAAAAGTTAGACATTCACAAAGACCAGGTGAAACCCAGGGAAAGGCCCTGTGCTTCCCACTGATAGTTAAGAATAGCTAAAAATCCCAATAAGGAAGTTCTGTTCTGAATAATAGAGTAATCTATTATGTCTTGTCATTGAAAGTTGGATGTCTGAATTGGTAAGAATTAATTTAAAACTATTAATCAGCAGATAATAACGAAATTTCACACGGCTTTGATGAGCCTCAGCTTTTTGAGAATTAGATTGCTTCAATGATAATGAAGTCGTTGAGGTCTTTCAAGACAGCTTTCCACAATATATCTCAATTTATGTATTTTAGTGCTTTATTGCAGAGTTAGTCCTTTCATGATTAGGGGTTTATCCATTTCATTCAATGCTGGGGAAAATGCAAGACAAATTAGAAAAGTGATGAGATTACTGTGCTGGGCTAAAAGTTTTGAAATCCAGTTTTCAAATAATTGAAAATGGAAGCTTGGGATGCTTTCTGAAACAAATGAAATGCTTAAATACATAAAGATGCTATACACAAAAGTAACCGTGGCATGAAAAGTAAAATGGAGAGGAAGGGTAGGCTGGTCATTTGCTCTAATACAAATTTTAGTGGAGCACAATGAATCAGTGTCAAGAACCATATAAGGTAAGAAAAATCTACAGTGAGAATTAGAGGATCATTATCAGTCAATATGGGGCATTATTTTTTAGCACAGGCACCTCCACCTTACACCAGGCTACACTGAAAAAGCAACGTTCCCTGCCAACTAGCACACAACAATGCTCAGAGCTGCAGGTTTTGTGAGTTGGATGAAAAAACAAAACTTGGTTTTGAAAACATTATGCTACTTCCAGTCTCTTAAAACTATTGCTATTAGTCAAATATAGATACTGAGTTAAAGCCTGTAACTTGGAATGTACTGGATTTTTTTGTGTTATCTTTTTTTGTGTAATCTCCCTGTGGTATTTCTCCTGGTTCCACAGCTGTGTATTTGCAAATGTGTTACAGCAAATCATATCATAATGTGATATGAACTATGTGAATTAAGGCTCACAAGTGCAGATTACTAGTAAGAGATTGCTGGATTATTAGTTGTATATTCTTGATAACAGCTCATTCAGTGTGTTAAAAACATCGGAGAGCAGGAAAAAAGGTGAAATGTAAACCAGGCTTAACCAGCAACATCAGAGTTGTTATCTGTGCAGCATCTACTTTGAAATTCTGGTCGTAGTGGGATTGGATATGGTGTTAAAACACTGGAATGCAGGTTGACCTGTGTACACTGAGTGATGAAGATGCTTCCAGCAATCTGAGTTGACGTGGGATGTTTACAGAATTGGAGTGGAGAACAGAGGAGAAGGAAAATCATAGCTCTGGGAACTCCACTCAACTTGGGGTCTTTTAGATGGTTCTGTTGGCATGTTAGATAGTGATTCACGTAGAAGAGAAGTGATGGATCATGGTGGAAAAGAAGAGTTTGGATACCACTTCTTTCACACTCATCATGAAATAGATTGAACTGTTACTTCCATTTCTGTTTCTGATATTTGGTGATTTCTTGTGGCTTTTCTTTGAAGATTATAATCGATATACAAAACAAGATTGATACAATGTCTTCTGAATGTAATCCTCTACAAGTATTATAATTTTTAGCAAAAATCACTTTCATAAATCATTATACAAAAAGTAGGCTTAAAAGTAATCTGTAACTTCGCTTCTCCTGACAAATACTTTTATTTCTATACTATGAATGTGTGTAATGCAATTAAAATGGCTATTTGTTTAAACATAAACTATTGCCAGTGAATCTTAAAGCACCATGCTACATCCATTTTATCTTTTTTCAAGATGTGACTATGAAAAAAAGTTTGTGCAGGAAGTAAGGTTCCTTGTGTCAGGCAAAATAAACATTTCCATCCAGAGAAGTCTCAGAAATGTAACAGTCTGATTCCAGCCAGGAATACTATTCTTCAGCAAAGTTGGGTGTGGAAGGTCCAGGCTGCTGTCATACTGGATTTCATAAAAGGTTGATATTGTTTAATGCTTTTTTTCCCCCTCTAATCTATGGAAACAAGGCAGTCCTGGGAAGTACAGGGGCTCCACTGCGCATGCACTTAGCAGGCAGAGGAGCACAGGTGGTCTCTTAAACAGCTAAGGAAATGTAGGCTGGTGTGTGAATGAAGCAGCAGGATTCCTCTTTTCCTCGAGAAGCGCTTCCACGACTGCAGTGTGCAGTTCTAGCGATTGTCTGGTTTTCCCTTTCAGTTTTACCGTGTGGAATACCAACACTGGCTTAAAGCTGTTTGCTTTTGCATTTGAGTTAAGTGGAGCATTGGTAAATCTGTGCTCTTGCACCACTCAGGGTCATCTCCTGCCAGCTCAGCACACACGTGACAATTTCATCGTCTGTGTTTGTGGAGGATTTTTTTCACTTTTATAATTACTTCCTAAAAGTTAGAACCTTTGTTGTCTTTCACACAGAAACATTTGTATGCAGGCTAGAATCAAAAAAACCTGGGTAATTGTGACCAGTCTTTGGATTTAATTAGATCATGTACAGATCTGATTATTAACATAGAGAGGGAGTGAGACTTTCGTTACCCATTCTGAAGTACCTTATTCGGATTTCATATGGAGATAAGTGTAGAATAACGTTAACAATGCCAGCATAACCATACGCAGGTGAAATTGGTGCAGGTGAAAACCCAATCAGTGTGTATTCTGGAGGGAAAATAAAAAAATCGTTCAATATAAGGCATTTTTGAAAAGTAGAGAGGAAATATTTCTAAGGGAATGTGAAGTATGGCCTATTAGAAAAGATTCTGAAAATCTGGGAATAAAAAATGTAGACTAATTTTTCTGTGTGTACAGTTGACTCCGCATGTATAAGAATAACTTACTTTTATTGAAGTGCCATCTAAGAATTATGTTCAGAAATTCATGTTTATTTAAATCCAATTCTGTTGGAATATTGGCTTTATTAATTTTCATGTATAAATTTTTATTGATTTAATTTGTAAAGGAGACTACTATGTAGAGAGAGTCAAATATATTCCAGAATATGAGGGAAGTAATGAAAAGTGAACTCAAACCGTGTTTTTGAATAGAAGGTATGAATACTGAAAGCATTCAGTTTGGGTTTCATAATACAGCAAAATAGGCTAATATTGGGAGATGGGATTTGCATAATATGTATGGTGGAATACACTGGAGAGATGCATCTGTAGGACAAAGTTAATACATAGTGAAATACATGTGATGATGTAGAGAAACTGGGTTTTTGCCTTTTCAGTGAAAACAGTAATCTAGGCAGTGGATCATCATTTGCTAGTCAAAAGCATTGATCTATTTTCTGTCCAATCCAGCTTTGTAAACAGGAAGAGAAAGCAGAGTTTTTAAAGTCTGGTCTTTCCATAACAATTCCTTCTTTACACCTTGTTTGCAATTCCTACCATCTCTTTAAACTGTGTGCAAGTTACTTTATAGAAATTACAACCAAACTCTGGACTTTGAGAATGTAAACAGTGTAAAATTATTTTTAAAAAGTCCACACATGCTTGCATTTCAATAATTTCTGAAAGTGGGATAGATGCCAGTATTCCTGAATGAAGAAAAATTAATGGAATCATAGTCTGTTTGCTACTGTGGAAAAAAAAAATAGTTAAAGAAGCTGGTATCAAAATTTTAGTTCAAAAAAGACATTATAGTGTTCAAAAAATTCAAGGTATTAAATAATTCTAGCCTAATTCTCTCATCTTTAAAAAAACCCCATAACCTATCACATTCTAAAAAATAGTTCAAATTACTTTCTAATCATTAGGATGCTACACTTTTGTCTGTAATGTGTATTTCTTAGTGAAGTCTGAAACTAGACAAGGTGAGCAGGAGTAAAACTAAAAAGTACAAATATTTTAAATGAGAGTGAAATTAAACAAGAGGAGATTAAATAGCAAGGAAAGACTGGATACGTGTATTAGAATCAAAAAGAAACAAAGCCTAAACTAAAACTATGGACTTTAAAGAAGGTAATGCGAGGTGGAGATTATCTAATGAAGAGAATTTACCATAGCAAAGATAAATATTAAAACATTGAGAAGAATGTTACGCAGTGGGGAAAGATTATAAAACGTTGAATAATTACACAGTTTGAGTAGATACAGTTATTAAAAAGAAGAAAACTAAAGTAGGCAAATTTGCTTTTATCCAAAAAAAGTTGATTGGAAGCAATCTAGACAATTAAATTTGCTTTCAGCTCTTTTGTTGTTTGATGTTGTAGAACTGGTGTTTGAAAGTGAGTCCGTGAGGACATTAAAGTTATTACTGTGTGAAATGAAGTGGGAAACAATTGTGCTGGAGCCACTGCCCCATTTAACAGGTGTTCACTAAATCTGTCTGTCTTCTCTTTGTCTGTTCTGTGAGTGCTGTGCCTGGGCACTCCCTGTGAACGGGGTTCTGAGGGATACTGCTGAAAACGTCGTAAGAATTATTATAACCATGGAAAAATTGCATCGCAAGCTCAGTAGTGTAAGGAAGGCAAAACAAGTTTGAAAGAGATGGCAGTTTCTTACTCCATTTACTGAAACTTAGAGTCTGTGATTGGAAGTTGCCTTGTAAAGAAATATCCAAGTTGTTCCTCCTGTAAGGAGGTCAGGACTTGCATACAACGACTGTACTGCTGAGAGACCTGGTAGGATATGGTGTGGTTTGGTTCATTTTTGTGTCTGTTTGTGGATCATATGTGAAAATATGCTGCTAAACTTGAATTTGGTGGGTAGTTCAAAATCAAGTATTTGTAATAGAGTCAGTGTAGAGAAGTTTCCATCCTAAGTGTTGGAAAAGGAAGTGAGATTTTGGTAATATTTGCATACATGGAGCTGTGGTTTTCAGCTGAAGAAGGGGAGGGGCTGAGGAAACCTGGCCATCTGTGCCCTACATGGAGGGATACAAAAAAAAGTCAGCTGAGGCTTTGCTTTCAGTGCTTTTCCCTGGCAAGACTCCACTCCTGGGATGAGGAACAGTAATGTTGCTAAAACCATCTGGGGCACAGAGAAAGCTTATGACAATGATATGGATGTAGGAGGAACTCTCGCATGAGGAAAGAGTTTCTCATTCCTAGAAGACAGGAGAAAAGAGAGAGCATAAGAAAACCGTACAATATTTAAGTGTATAGTACTGAGAGGATGCCTCAGGAAATGACATTCTTTATTTCATAACATAAGGACATACAAGTTGTTCGTGAAGTGATACATTTAATTTTGCTACAGGGTAGTATTTTTCCAAAAGTGTGTAATTAATCTCAGGAATTTAAGAACAATACTCAAAAATCAGAGAGGGACAGTTATACAAATAAAAAGGTATTTAGTTTGTTACGTGGTACAAAACATGTGAAATACAGGAGCCTAACATTCAGCGGTTAAGACAAGCTCTAGAGAAATATATGACAGAAATAATACTCACCTCTTCTTGCTCTAATAAATAGAAATATTATTATCTTAACCTTATCAAATTAATGTTGTTTTAGTCATTAGAACAGGTCTTCAGGCTTTATAGAAAGAAAAATCTGAAGACATGGTTCCAAAACTTAGGGGATGTAGCTAAGGAAAGCTCCCCACCTCTTTTTCCTATCCCTCACCAAATTTCTCCAACTGTGTCTTTGTTCAGGAACAGATGTTTGTGAAGCTGTACTTCAAACTGAAATTCCATGAAGAAGCCTTATTTCTAACAAAGGTTACTATTTTAGTGACCTGATTTACAATTTCTCTCTCCTACTGGTGGCACTGGCACAGATAATGGTGTAGTCAGCTGCCTTGCAGTGAAAGTACAGACATTTTGGAGTGGAAGCCTCTGAAACTGTTTGCTCTGTCGAAGTTATCTCATGAAGCAGCAGCGAGCAGTGAGGGCTTGTGGAGCTAGCCAAGCTCTAGTTAGCCCCCTTCCTGGTCCCAGTTTAGTGATAGCAGTTCCGTGCTCTGCAGGGAGTATCGTGCTGCTGCCCGAGGAAGGGCAGTGTCAGGCTCCCGGCGATTATGCACCTTTGCAAAAGCAGCGGGTGGAAACTGATGGAAAAGGTCGCTGCACCCCAGCCCATCTGCTCAGCATCAGCCTCCTGCTAGATGGTCCCTCACATCTGCCAGTTGTTACCCTTTAATTGGAAGTTCAGGTGCAGCCCTTTTGGTTTCAGGGGAGGCCAGACTATAGCCCAACAGTCAAGAAAAGAGAATGTACTCGGCAAAAAAATTGCAGGTTTTTGGCAATCCAGTCATGCTCGCATGAGTGATAAATGTACTGGGCATTCGGTTCCTTTGGTCAGGTGGTTGGTCCACCCCTAAATGATAAAGGACTGTGACTTCTTTTTCCAGTTTCTCTTTTTGAAGGAATTCAAGCAACCCCAGGTCTCTTGGGTTGTAATTTTTATCCTCAATCTGTATTAGTTAAAAGGCTGCTTGTGCTAGCTCCAGAGTCCCCCTTTCAGTAAATGCTTGCTGATCTATTGATCTGTATTAGTAACATTTGTGAGGTATAGAGTCAACTACAGAACCAAATCCAATAAAGGGCCAGTTTTAATTTCCTTATTTCATTCTCAAATAGCCACAAATACTCTATCCTCTGCAATTTAAAGCAATACAATTGTTCTGCTTTTGAAGCGTGAAGTAAAGGACCATTAGTAAAAACATCAGAGCTAGAGTTACCCATGCTTGTGCTCACCTGATCCTTTCCAGGTTAGTTTCTTAAAGAATGTTTTAGCTGCCTATCTTGGTTCAGTTTGGCTGAAACATGCTAAGGAGCTCTCACTTCCAGTGTCTGTAGCAGATCGGAGGAATAGTATTTTGGAAGGGGGGAACTTTAATGGGCACCAGAGAGCAGGTGTATCTTCCATTTATGTAGCTGCTTTGTAGGAGGAGAGTGGAGGGTATATCTATAGAAAGATAATGTCTAGGTAACTCAGAGAAGGCTCTAGAACCAAGATGGCCTGGCTTATTTCTCTTTGGGAGAAATTTTCTTTATCTTAAACACTAAAGTTTCAAAATAAATCTCCAATACAAAAATTATATGAAATCTCAGCATTTTTTTTTCATTCTGAAATCTTATTCCCTGTTTGGATTTTATTTAGGTAGACTAGTATTGTTAGTAAAAAGCAACAGCTTGTAAAGCCACATTAACAATATTGATAATAACAAAAGTATAACTGGCATTCAAATAGGTCATAAGCAAAATTCTGCATTGATAAAGTGACATAATATATACTCATGTGAGGTCCCTTGTGTTTGTCCTTATCCAAATGGAAAAGGTTTTCTAAGGCACAGTTTGAAAAGAAATGTTGGATCTGATCCAAGTTAGTTGTTAGTGGGAGTTGAACTGGACTCATAAAAAAATGAAAGGTTCAGCAGCATGCAAGTAGTTTAGAGGAATTTGATTTATAATATTAGGAAACTCAAGTGGGTTTAGTTTTGCAATGTGTAGAATGAAAATAATGCTGGAAGCTTTATTTATAATGTTTATTTTTAATTAATAAACCCCCCAACATTCTCCATTGTTTAAAGGAAAAAAAAAAACCCACACACCAAAACACAACTTGTGTAATTGTTTTGGGGATGTTCCAAATGACATACTAGAATAAAATAGTGCAAAGTATCCTGTTTCTAAAAAGCTCGGAAAAAAAAATATTACAAACGTATAGCAGAAGAGTCCTTAAGGGCAGTGAAGCCTCCTAATTGTTACTGACATTATCTCTTGCCATCTGCTTTCTGAGGCAGAATAAGAACTTTGTAATGAGGATTAGAAGTGGAGGATGGTGAGAGCATGCTCCAGGAGCTGCTGGAGTGTTCTCTGCTTTCATAATAAACCACAGGATAACTTTTTTAACAGCAGGCTTTTCATAATACAATTTGCCTAAACTAATATAAATAACCTAAAAATTAAAATTTGCTGCATAATCTCATAGGACTTTGATTTATAATCAGTTACTTTTTAAGTCTTTCTCTAAGATACTAAAAGCACGTGAAGCAGCCTTTACTGTGTGGACTTGGACGCCTGCACTGTCAATATCCTCCCTTCAGACTGATGCAAGCCCATCATGCAGGCACACCCTTGGGCTGTGTGCACCCCAGAATTAAGCTATGAGTAAAAGCCATTCCAAAGCTGCATACAAACTTAGCTCACATCCATTTTAAGCCCAGTTTTGCTGTCAGTGTGGACAGATCTGAGCTCTTCGCAGGTTTTTGGCAGATTGTGTTCCTTTCTGGCTTTACTCTTGTTTATTGAACTGTGCCCCAGTTGCAGTTTGCCCTGGGTGGATTAGTGCTTTAGAATAAGTTTAGAAGAGAGTTAGGTTTCTTATTTTGGGTTTGGATGTTTCTCTCCCAAATATTGAGGGAAGTTCCTTTTATATTGTTGTAACCACGGGTGACCACTTAATGAGAAATTTTGCTTTGTACTGAGATTCCTCCCATGGGATGTGTCATCTAACCTGGTAATGACCCATTTACAGGCCCTTGTACCCAAGGTGTAAGTAGTGTGCTGGCTGGTGTTGTTTTTGCTACCATTTTGATACTGTGGCTATGTAGGAGACTGACACGAGATGGGCTGTGAATAAATTCTGTGTACTCAGCATTGGTTTTGTTTTTGGCTACATCAGCACAGTCACATTAGCTCAGTTTTATTTCCAGTGCTTTAAATCCTGCTGATTTGGATTTGTTTTATGCACCCTTGTCCTGCAGTGTATATAAACCTTATCCTCGGTGTAGTTGGGCTGGTGATGGGCAGGCGTGCTCGGGGATCAGATAAAACCGCCTGGCAAGCTGGGTCTCGCCAGATGGCCATCTCTGTTATATGTCAGTTTTGTCACTTCCCTAACAAGAGCAAGTCCCAGTGCAGGAGGAAGGTAAGGAATGTATTCCATTGGTATTCCCTGAAGTGAGCCACGGGGTTTCCTAGAGATGGACGCTTCTTTCTTAATCACACGTCTCTGACTCAAGGATTCCCCTTTTTCCTGCTCCTTTCATCATGAGGTTTAGGATATAACAAGAAGTGAGGGAGCAAGGAAGGAGAAAAACCCAGCTGAAGTAGTCCTGAAAATTTATGTTTGTCAGGGACAGTTGTAGACTGCAATGAAATGTCACATATTGTGGTTTTCCAGTCCAAAGATGGCTCTCTGCAAAGAGGCTAAAGAGGGTAGTGGCACATGAATAGTGACGGAGGAGCTTGCTGACAGAAAGCTGTGATACAGGCAGAGAAGCAGAGAATTTCACAAGAAATTAATGAGAAGCTACACACAGGAATCAGTAGATGTGGCCAGATATGTTCAGTTTTCCTGAGGGTGGTTTTTTTTTTTTTTTTTTTTTTTTTTTTTTGTGGTACTATCTGTAAATACAAAAATGACAGAGATACAGGTGGATTGATCAATGGAGACAGCTTTACTGTCTTCAGCGGTTGCATGGAAATCCTAATTCGGGAACCTAAAATGAAATCTGTATGATATCTTCCTGAAATGTTAGGTCCATGTACTAGGTATGAAGTTTGTAGCACGCTTTAGTGACAGCTAGAAGATTAACACAACTTAGGTCTCCACAAAGGACTCATTCCTGAAGTATCTTCTTCTAAAAAACAGTGCAAATTTTTTTTAGTAACAATTATGTATGGGAAATGCAGGTGCTGCTATTACAAGTACATTTTGGACATAAACATTCAGATGGCAAAAAAAGCTGGAATTTCATTCTCAGTAAAAACCTTCGTGTAACCTTACAAAGAGAGTGGCTTGCAGCCTCTCACATGTTCCATATATTGTGAAAACACTAAGAGTAACAAGCATAATCCTTCATAGTTTAAAAGCTAAAGCCACCCTGCCAAAATGTAGAACTTAATTTGTGGGTCCCATGTGGTGTGATTATACTAGAAATACCTTCTGATTGCATTTACTACTAAGATGAATGTTGCTTCTGTTTTCATTGTCCTTTAAAATTCTATTTTGGGTTTAAAATGTTAGAATGTGTGAAATCAAATATCTTATTTTCAGTAGATAGTTGTATTTCTGTCTTACCCTAATGTAAAAGCATAGTAGTCTTCATTAACAGAAAAGGTGACTGAAAGACGTGGAATTTTTAATACGGTATTTGAGAACAGAACTGCCCCTTTCACTTATCTGATCACTTCATGCATGTTAGCTTTCCATCTTTCAAGCAGTGGGGTGTAAGCGAATTTCAGGAATTTTTAATGTTCTTGGAGAAGGCTGTACATTTGTGACCCAAGGATTAGTACATAGAGGGTAATACCTCTTAATTTGGGGTCATGAATGCTTGGCGGTCATGTGCTGACCTTACAGTCATTACATGTCTGAATTCACATCCTTCAGTTGTTTGCTTTGGTAGCTGAAGGGACTTCCCACAAAGGCAGCAATGGGAAAACATTAGGAAAGTGTATTTTGGTTGTGAATTCTCTCAGAACCCTGGTCCTACACCACTTACTGCTTTGTGTTTTTTAATGAGATTGGAAACCAACTGCAGATGGCATAGAGACATGTTCATACACTATGTCATACATTAAAAGGGGTCTTTTTTTCTCTCTTTGGGATAAGTTCATGGACTTCTAGTACTTGAAAAATGAAATGAAACTATACCTGTATCCTATGAATATTTTCCCTTCAGCTTATGCCTCAACACATTATGTCTGACTAAATGATCACATGCTGTTGTTTTATGCTGACTTTGTTCAGTCTAGAAGATGGACGGATCATTAAATTAATCATTTAATGCATTGCTCTGTTCCTTCTCCATACTGCTACATTTATATAGCTTCAAACCCTATTTATTGCAGGCTGTTTGAACTCTCTTCTGAAAAAAACATCCTACATGGCCTTTTCTTTGGTATTCACTCAGTAGTACCTGAATCATCCACGGACATTACTAAGTTACCTTTACATGAGCTCCATGTGATGAGGCAAATGTATTATTTCTATTTTATAAATGCAGAGGAGACAAAGGATGCTTGCCTATCATCCCTGCTAACTATGAGTGTCTATTTTGAAAGTATTAGGAGGTGACATTTTTCAGAGTATTAAGCATTCTGCAGATTCTGAAAGAAAAGACAAAATGTTGGTTTTAGTTTGGGTCAGTTCTCATTTGCTTTGCCATTCAACCCAGCAGACAGTTGTGTTTTTATAACTGGGTGTCAAGAAGGAGAGTCTAGAAATGGTGTGACAGGGCAGAAACTGCTTAAGTCAATATTGCAGCTGAAACATCAGCAAATCTTACCTGACCATGAAATCTGGTCAAAATAATTATGGAACTAATCACACTTTGAGAAACCTTTGTATCAAATTAGATACCCCCCAAAAATATAGATTGGCTAATGAGTAATTAGTGTTGAATTAGATGGCAGTCCTGTAGCAGGGATGAAATCCATCTTTCCAGGAAAAGCTGAGTTTAACACAAAAATCTTTTCTCTTTTGAAGGCCTTGAAAAATAACATAACCACTCTCTTTGAGGAAAATGAGACATGAAACTCTTTTTCATTTTTTAATGGGGTCCCAATATGCTAAAGACTGAGGGGCTCTGATGTAGATATTCCCAGGCTTTCTGTGACACAAATAAATGGACTCTGGATTTTCAATATTATTTCTTTTTTATTAACGTGAAGATACAGATTTGTCTATCTATGCCCAGTATGACTATTTGGCATTCCATGAAGTGATAGGGAAAGGGAAGTTTGCTCTGAAGACCAATGTGATAAGAAGGTGCATTAGCAAAAAATTGACACACATATATATATATATATATAAAAATATAGAGATATGCATACATTATATTGCTAAAGATTTTAAAGCCATATTTCCTCTTAGATATGAATTTCTCTTAAATTAAGGTGAAGTATTCAATATACTTTTTCCATAAGAGGGTAAATATACATGGAAACATATGTAAATATGGCTAGGTGGATTCTTCTTTTTCTCTTACAGAGTATGTGAGGCTGGTTTCTTTTGATGGGAAAGGGTGGGAAAGAATTCATTACATGTTTTTAAGTCCAGAAATACCTTTTAGTTATGAGTGGATGGTTGTTTTGCAGTAGCCTACATAAAGGATTTTGATTTTTCCAAGAAAAATGTGTAATTTATCACTCAGAATTAATAATGTGTAACAGGGCAAAAGAGGGTACTCTGAGACTTACGCTGTCAGTGACGTGTTTTCCTCGGTGAAATCTGATTTTATTGCCTAGAAGTAGTCAGTAGGCTTCTGTTAACAGCCACAAGCACTGCCAGAACAAGGAACTGAAAAAAGACCGTGAATCTGCCAGACCCTGCCTGCAGAGGTGAATGTTCCACCAGAAATCACATTGCCCTGGAATTCCTGAACATTTCAGACTTGCAGTTTTGTTGCGAAAACTCTTCACCCGAAGCAGTTAAGAGGTCAAAACTATTGTAAAAGTTCCAAGGTCTACTTCTGTCACATGAGAAAATATCTATGGCAGTGACTTGCCAGCAGTTTTTTCTTCTGGGACCCCATAAAACCTTCCATTGAGGGTACATTTTCCTGGATGGCAAATTTCAGCTGAGTGACAGTAAGCCAAGACTTGCCTTAATTACCCTTTGTGGTCTCTTAGAAATATTCCATAGACCAAAGGCATCTGCAAACCACAGGTTGAGAACCACTGATTTAAGGAGGTGGCAGCAGTTAATTGTTCATGTGTCATTGTTAAAATGAGCATCAATTCAGTCTGGGGATGAACTGTCTTTTTGCTGTGACTGGTGATTATGGTTTTGTAGTGGTATAATTGCTAGTCTAATAGAGGTAACTAAGGTTAACAACAGAGATAAGTAAATATCATCAAATTATTTCCTGCCTTTAATCCTGGTGAGATAGAAAATATATTTACAAATCCCAACAAACCTCCAAATTTATTATGCCCTGAAGGGAGGTGTTTGAGCTTTACTAATACAAGGCAGATTGCTTGCCAGATAAGCCCTAGTAAACATAATTTTCAGGTGATAGTTTGCTTTCAGAGGATTATCCCATTAAAACTTGTGCAGGGTTGTGGAGCAGAGCTGTTGGAGTTTTATTAACTGTCATAATTCTAAAGATTTTACTTGTTGATACTGAATGTGGACGTGTATGACATAATTGCTTTGGCTGGTTGAAAAATAGTGCCTATTGTAAATTGTGAATGAGTCTGTGGTCTGCAAAAACAGCTGTAATAAATTGTAAGGTATGTGTTGTGCATGCTCATTTTCCAAAAAAATTTTGAGTTGTCTCAGCTCAGAAGCTGTTTCTCAAAAAAAAAAAAAAACCAAAAAAAAAAAACCAAAAAAAAA
>VZTI01000468.1:919536-1000303 GCA_013397865.1 Struthidea cinerea
TTGCTGTTTTCCACAATGCAAAAAATAAAGTTCCCACCACTAGAGGGAAGGGAACGTGTTCAGGCTTTATAAAATTTGGCAACGAAAATGGAAAGGTTGCTTTTCTTGATGAAGGCCTTAATAGCTGTATTTAAATAAAATTAAATTTAAATACCCCAACCAAGAAAAAAAAAAAGACAAAAAAATCAGACCAACAGCTTACAGGTGCTTTTAAAATGTTTAACTTCCCTCTGAAAAGAGACGAGCCCTCTCTTTTTTTAGCACTATTTTGTCGCGGTGTCAGTACAGACTGCAGGCTGCCCAGAGCCGGGTTTGGATGAAGTAAATTAGTTCTACTTTGAAGCTTTTCTTCTCTGCCCCTTTGAGAGTGCACGGGGAGGCCCTGGGCCGGGAGCTGCTTTTCATTAGTGCCCCCACGTACCTATTTGAAAGGCAGAGCTCTCCTAGCGCACACAAACACGGCGCTGGAGGAAAGCTTTCCTTTCCGAACGCAGGCCCGTCGGCTGCACGGCTCCTCGCCTCTCTTTCCAGTCAGGTGCTTCCCAATCGGAGTTAATTACCGCGGTCATTTATCGCCATCACCCTCTCCCCGTCGCGGGGTGGCACCGTTTGAAGCGGGCCGGGTTTGAAAGCCGCCGCGGGGGCCCCGGGAGCGCCTCATTAGCGCCGGCGCTGCTCCCCCGCCACATCCCAGCGCCCCTTAACTCCTCCCTGGCCGGGAATGGGGCTCGGAGCCACGGCCTCGGCCCTGGGCACGGGCCCGGAGCCGCCGGGGCCTCCCCGGCAGCGGCGCTTTGCCGGCGGCGGCTCCGCTGGAGCGGTGAGGGGAGGCATCCCCAGCTGCCCCGCCCGCCAGCTCGCAGTGTTTCCAAAGGCGGCAAAAATGGGGATTTTGCTGTTTGGCGCTTACCCGGGGTAATTAAAGGGTAGAATTGAGAATGCAGAGCTGGTTTCCCATATGCTCTGCAGGGCAAAGCTGAGGTGACGAAGGCTGGTACCTGTGGCGCTGGGGTGACAAAGGCTGGAAGAGTGCCTGCAGCACTGAGGTGATGGAGGCTGGAGGAGGTACCTACAGCACTGGGGTAACAGAGGTTGGAGGGCACCTCCACACCTGAGGTGACAGAGGTTGGAGGAGGTACCTGGGGTGGCATTGGGGTGGCAGAGGTTGGAGGGCACCTCCACACCTGAGGTGACAGAGGCTGGAGGCGGTACCTGCAGCGGTAAGTGCCCTGTGGTGTGAAGGTGGTGATACTGTAGAGCTATGGGTTCCTTCCACTGTCCTGGGTAAAGTCACAGTTTCAGGGAATATTCTGAGTTGGAAGGGACCCACAAGGATCATCAAGCAAAAGTCTTGAGTTAATGGCACACAAGGTCCCTTACAGCTCTGATAAGTCAAAGACCCTTGTGCTTAGCATCCTCTGGGTAAGAAAGCTGCATTCCACTTCACAGGCACATATACAGCGTTGTTTAATTAAAACCTTGTAATTTAGTTGATGCTACTTTAAAACATGGCATAATATTGTCCTGGGTTACTTTTTGGTTTTGTATTTTTTTTAAGCTTGGGTTTTTTCCAACCTGGGAAGTAATGTCATAGTTGCTTGTTTCCCCACTAAAGAGCAAGAGCTGCGTCTGGGAATTCAGCTTCTGAATTAAATAGGTATTTGGAAGATGGGAGTTAAGTATTGTTTTATTACAGTATATTTTTACTTCATTTCTAAATGTTAGGGTTTTTTTTAGCACATCTATGAAGAAAAAACTATGTTGTTAATGTGAGGGAAAATTCTAGGGTTTTCTAGCATCTTATTTGGCTTACAACTGGAGGATATGTAGCTAATAAAAATGTTAATAACTGACCATATGCTTTTTCAGCATTTAACCTCTGAATGGTCACAGTATTCATCTCCTGTGCCCTTCCCACTAACATGGTTCATGGCAGAGTAATATAAAGGTTATGAAAAGTTTGTTCTCAACTGGCTACAGAATGTCTGTTGCACTTGGAGGTGTTTATGCCTTGGTTTCCTGAGCATGCTCAATATACTCAATATATCACTTGTCTTTCTGTGTACAGCTGTCAGTGGAAATTTGAAGCTGGTGAGGTGAAAGAAGGGAATAAATTTTAGAAAAAATTACTCTATCTACAGGAAAGCAGTATAAACAAAGCTGTTTGAAGCTCAATATGCAATGCATCATGAAATTAGAATAAAAAATTAGAGATTTCATGTTTTCTAAGGATGGATGTTTTAAGAAGTAATTTATAAATACAATGCATTTTCCACTTTGATTTCTTTCAAGCATTGAACTTGACTCCTAAGAGCTCTTTGTTCTGTTGTGAATTCCAGCACTAGCCAACCTCCTCCCAAGGGCCATGAGACAACCCAGTGGATCCAAATAAATCCTGACAAACAGTCAGGATTGGGGCAGTGTCCTGCTTAATCAGGGAACTGGGAGCTCTGGTCCTAGGGTATTTGGTAGGTGAGCCACCCTGATCTCCAGTTTATCTGGATCTGGACTTCCCAGTAGCTTTCTATGCAAATGTGCTAGAGCAAGATGTTAAATGGGAACCTGCTGTGTTTGAGCAAGTTTGCAAAGAGCATTTCGTTTTCCAAATAGTACATTCCACAAATCTGAATTTTTTTCTTTAAATGCTATGTGTCCTTGATGCACAAATTCTCCCTTTCTCTGTCATTCTTAAAGTCAAATAATGATTCTCCTTTGTCATTCCAATTAAATGTCAGCTTCAAGGAGTCTGATGTACTTGCCAAACACACCTTGTAGTGTCATCTTAAGCAACCCCTCCGAATGGCTTTATAAAAGATCAGGATTTCACTGTTCATGGTCATCTGAAGGAAGCTAATCCTGTTCTTATCTGGGCACCTCAGCCCCCAGAGTGGGTTACACATATGTCCCACATGATGATATAGTGCTGTTTGATTTATTCAGATGTGGTACCCTAATTGCCTTTGTAAATCTTGCGTTCTGTTCTCTAAAAGCTTTAGAATAGTTCTATTCTGTGAATTAGCAGACAGGTCAAATGACGAGATTGAAATGACTTTTCTGCTTGACTGGCATCTAAACTGTGTTTTAGATTTTAAATTCCTTGACCTTTTGTCATACCATTTCCTAATCTTAAACAATTTTTTCTGGAGCCTTTTTTTGCCCCCCACCACTGGCTTCAAAGACAAATTAGATTAGTCTCTACAACTCCTCTAAGATGTTTGCTTGTGCTGTTTGCAGTGATTTGAAGACCATGTGTTTGCAACCATTTCTGTCTCCTCTTACATGCATAGTAATACTTGTTGATCATCACAGCTCTTGTGAATTGGGTATGCAACTGACACATCAAAGCACGGCATAAATGCTGCAAGCTGTTGAAACAGAGTGCAAAAATAAAGCAACAGTTCACTTTTAGGGCTTACAGAGTAAGTCTTAGGGAAGGAAGAAATGTACAAGCAGTTTAAATGTAAAATACATTAAAAAAATCACTAGTTTCTCGCAGTTTGAAGTGTGCTGTGCTGCCATCAACCAAACAATATGCTTAGGCTTAAACTTTGAGGATTCAATAGAGTGGTAGTACGCAGCCTAAATACTTAATTGAAAGCCATTTCAAGAGTAGTTTTGTCTGTGTTCACATAAACCTTTTTTTTGCATTTTAGTGATGCAAGTTCAGTTCATGTTTCTGGTGCTTTCTAAAACTTCATGACCTTCACTGCAGTCCCTGAAGTTTGTATGTTGCATTAGGGTTATGCTACCTATATATTCAGTAAGTATGAGTAAGCTAAAACCCCACTGCTGAGTAAGTGTACTCCAGTACTTCCCTGAATTTCAGAATTTGGCCTGTTTCAAGCTTCAGTGTTTAAAAAGCTCATACCGCCTCAAAGGCAAGCAAATGTTGCCCGGTTGGAAGTTCTGTGGTGTGTGTTTTGCACCTCTTACAGGGAAAGAATCTGTAACATAAAAGGTGAATCACTGTTTGCCATCCTTTCAGAGGTGTGGAGTCCTCTGACCTTTCGGTTTGTCTTTGCTAACACTTGACATTCAGACTGCGATCACAAGGCTCAGGGAGGTGCCACGCAGAAGTCCCTTGGCTCGAAGTAGTGCAAGTTAGCTGAAGTGTTGGAAGCAGTGTCCCTGCATTAGACTTCTGAGGGGAAAAATAGGTTATCTTGGCAGAGTGGGACGCTGAGACAATCGGTTCACAGCACTGCACTGTGAAATGCAGTTCTGTCTTGTGGGATTTTGGTGTTTGGTGGTTGGGGTTTGGGTCTTTTTTAAACACAAAACTTCATTTGAACTAATGTGACTGAGCCAATTGTCAGCTGTGTGGTTAACAGCCTGTGCTTCCATGGTAATAGGTTCCAGATCCAGGCTGTCAGTCTTCATGCAAACAAGTGCTGGAGGAACTGGGAGAGGAATTGCTGAATTTCAAGGAGGAGGGAACTTCCTGCCTCCTTTTGGTGCTGTACGTGAGGATTTTCAGAAAGAGTTTTCATTCCCTGTCTTGACCTCAGGATGCTGATGACTTTTCTGCAGGAGATAACCCTCTTAACTACATAGCAGACATTTTAAATGTGGACAGTAAATACAGGGGTGTGGTGGGGGAAAGTGGAAATGGTGGATAACTCCTGGTGTTGCCAATACTTGCTTGTAGCCAACTTTGTAGTAAAAAATGGTTACGGACTAAGCAGTCAGATTTTCTCTGTGTCTCTGGGGAAGGACAAATGCAAGCCCCATATATCAGTATTGTCAGAGTTATGAATAACAATGGCCATTTGTGTGATGTCACAACTGCAATTAATTATGGCTTTTATATATTATTTTTCATGGAGGGGAATTTATTAAAGCCTTCATGATCGTTTTTTGTTCCTACCACAATTCTGTACCTGTTCTGTACCTCTTGATGAGAAGAAACCAAACAGCTGGGACAGGGCCATTCCTGGGCTGCCTTTTGGAATGCATTTATTTATAGATGGAGCCAGTTGGCTGGGACAGGTTTTGCCCACTCTTTTTTTTTTTTCAGTAGGGAAGTTAGTATTGTGACAACCATGGTTGGTGGAATTTGTGCACAAGTGAGGTAAAGCAGCACCTAAGGTAGATGTCTAACCTTTGAAACTTCAGAATAAAAATGCATCATTTGTTCTGTTCATGAAGTGTTCATAGAAATTTGTAGCAGTTCTGCCTTAAAATATTTCTCTCAAATTTGCAGATTATCAAGGATACACTGAGAAATATTTTTTAGGTGATCACTGCCCTTTGTGGAAAGAGTAGCTACAAATACTCCAGTGCAAGTTTTCATATTCACTGAAATCTTTTATTCCTGGCACCTAATAATAGACATTTCAGTTGAGAATAAAGCTGAATTTCAAAGGGAATGTAGCTTTCATTTTATAAAATGTGTAGCAGCTGTCTGACTTTTCCATTTAAACTACAAAATTACTGTTGTCGATTCAATATAGAAATCACCAAAAAATAAAAACGTGCTCAAGATTTTTGGCTAAACATTCTGCTCTTATTTTGGTAACAATGGTGTAAATTCAGATAGGAGTTTGAATCATTGCATTGCAAAACATTTTTCTTTGTTTACATGCTGCTCACGCAGAATATACCTTGCCACAAAATATCAGTAAGTTACACTATTGCTCAAATTTTCTTTTTTTCATTACTTAGTAGCTTAATGTTAAATACAGAGAAGGAACAGAGGAGGGGAAGTTTCTCTTCCAGAGATCTCCTATGTCTGAGCTTCTCAGATTGCTGGTATCCTTTTTTCAGGATACCAGTTGTCTTCAGTGAGATCAGTTGTCTTCAGTAAAGCATCTGAGTTAAATGTTTTATTAGGACTGTATTTTCCAGAGTATTTTATCCTGGTGTCAGTAACTAAGTAGAGATGTAAAGTAAAAGGCTCACTTTTGTTACAACAGTAATGAAGAATTGGCAGTGCATTTCTGGAACACACACACAAAGGAAAAATGAAATAGTTATTTTAATTTTTTCTGTAAGTAATGCTCAGTTTCTTGAGTATTTCATGCTTAAAAGAATTTGTGAAATACAGTAAGTAAAACTAAATGCATTTGCTTGAAATAGTTACTTACCAAGTAAAAAACCACCAGTCATGTAAATGGTTTTGATGTCCCTTTCATCCATTTGAAATTTGTGTTACCTCATGCAGAACATGGAGTTTTCTACTTAGTACATTTGCTGTCCTCTTCCTTCTGATATCCTCAAGGCAGGCCTGAATTCAGTATCTTTCTAATAACTTTATATACATCTTTATTCTCCGATGTCTACCCATGTGATCAAACAGTGTCTCTGGTGAAAGCACATTTGGTTATTTACTTTTTAAATCCTGGAGGTTACTGGGAAATCTCCAAAGATAAAGCCAGCACTTGAAGAGTTAATATGTTATTAGGAGGACAGGAAATCTGGCAACTATTGCAGAAACTAGACCTAATGGTGCACACAAACAATTTGTCAGTCTTGGTAAATGTGAATAGCTTTCCACAAAGTGACTGCTTTTGCTTTGTTTGAACAGCCTAAACTTTTCCTTTTCGGACTTTAAATCTTAGAAGTGAAATGTGATCCCCATATTGAATCAAAATAATTTAATTCAAAACATATTTTGATTGGAACAAGGCTGATGTGGAAAGAAACTCTAGAATAAAAAAAAAAAAGTTGAAAGGACTTTCTATCATATATTTAGCAGGAAAATTTGAAACAGTTCTAATTAGGCTGAAAAAACCAGCCTTCTTCATTGTAACTTACAAAGGTCATATATCAATGTTAAGGCGGCATTACCAACTTGTGTCTGAAAGCCTGCACATGCAAGCATCATTCCAGTTGTTTGGTTTTGTTGGGTTTGGGGTTTTGTTTTGAAGGCATGTGCACACACGTACTTCCAAGCCAGAACAAGTATTTAGTTTAAAGTAGTTACCTGCTACTGCGGTTATGTGGGTGCTTTGTCGTGTTCAAGAGGAGTATTTTTCACCTGAAAGTTGTGGTTGTGGTAAAAATGTGTGAAATCCTAATTCATGCTTTTCTGTTCATACTTAAATATTTTTCAAGTGGCACGTAAAAGAGACTCCATTTTAAGCATTTCAGAGAAAATTCTGTCAGAGGGGAATTAAAATGTTTGGTCTGTTAAAGGTAACAGGCAATTATTTTTACTTGAGATTTATTTCTTACTTGCTGGTGAAGTGTTTTCCTGGGTTTGTTGGTTTGGCTGTTTGGTTTTTTTTTTTTTTCAATTGAGTAAATAGGAAAGACTACTCATATACGAGCAGTTTTGGTTTCTCATCAGTTTCTCCTTTCATTTTTAAATTTCATAAACCACATTTTGTATGGGTTGGAGTCTTTTTCTGTCGTTCAAATAAGAGAAGCATGCATGCTTTATGCTGTGCTTCAAAATTACTTTGCTTTAATCAGCATAGGAATAAGGCAAGTCTGTCATTTATTTCTGAACAGCTTGACTGTGAATATATATCTGTGCTGATGAAAAAAAATGCAGTTAAACCTTTCATCTAATTTTGGTGTTGGAACATCCCAAACTGAAGCACAGTATATATTCATTTTTAATAGACATCACTTTATATGTTATATGTCACTGCATAAAATCTAAAGCAGAAATAAAAGTAGAGGGCAAAAGCCAATGGTAGTCACTTTGAAGATACAAATCTTGATTCCAAAGGTATAATATTGTTTGGGAAAATATATCCTGATAAATCTTTAGAGAATTTATATTGGAAAAAGGAAAAATCATTCCTAACCTGCTAGTTTTATGTTTCTTGTCGTTCCATCCCTTGTTCTACCAAATCATTTGTATTAGTATTAGACTGATGTTAGTCTTTGGTTGCCAGCAGTAAATTATTCTCTGTTCGATCCTTTCAGAAAACAGGACAGAAAAAGATGATCATAAAATAGTGAATTTCAGAGTGTTCACAATGTGATAGTTTTGATTGCACATATTTAGTGACATCAGATTGTGCATTTGAAAAATATTTATGAATAAACTAAAATTTCCTGGTTAGATCAAAGCTTCTATTTGTTGATGTGTCTGACGTGTTTCTACCTTGGGAATAGAGAAATGAAAGTTACTAATAGGTGTTTGTGTTTGACATCTGTATACTGTAGTTTTTAGCATATCTCAAGTGTTTTAGTCTCTGCCTAATAGATCTCATTAAAGAAACAGATATCAGCCCCAAGACAGTTTGTCAAAGTTAATATGAGTCCCCTGTGGACAGGAGTGACAATCTGTGTGTGGCTTCACGTGACTGCCTTTCGTTGGGCTTGTTTGAGCCTGTAACAACTGGACATTAGTCCCTGATTTGTTTTACAGTAACTCGATGGGATTGGACGTTGCTGTATTTTCCTGGACATTTTCGAGGGTTTCCTTGTTGTGCACGTTTCCCTCAGAGCACAGGGTGAGTGCTGTGCTCGCTCTGCCCTGGGAGCGCTGGCAACTCCTTGGTTTGCTCTAGCAGCAGCGTGGAGAGGATGTTCATATCCCATGGCTGTGTGCTGGATTTAACTCGAGCCTTAAACGAGCACTGTCTGTCCTAAATGAAGTTGAGGCTGAAGTAATCCTAAATGCTGACCCATCGATTGGCTTGGCTTAGGTTTGCAAGAGGTAAATGCTAACAGCAATGTTTAAAAGCAATAAACAAGGTAAACCCCCTCCTTTTTATAACCAAATCGTTCTGCAAACTGCAACCTCTTTATTTCTCAGATGCTTTCTTAAGGAGGATCCATATTTAAATATACCAGTGTGGCTGCAAAGTGCATGACTTTGCTAATCTGGTACGTGGTGTTGTTTTCCTTGAAGGTCTATTCTTTAGTCATTATACAAGCTGTTAATTATTGTTCCTCCATTGATTAAGTCATAGCATAAGCACTTCCCTCCAACCAAGAGCTTAACTGTGAACCTGAAATATCAGGCAAGCTTATTTGGCCTTTGAATTTGTGTGCTGTTTGGTCTGTCCTTCAAGGTCCTGATGCTGACTGTAGCTGGTTTTCAGTTATCCCTTTCACTTGAGATTTGGCAACTAAGAAGATTTTTAAATGGCTTAATAAGCAAAAAAAAAGTTACCTACTTTTGCATCCGTACAAATTTAAAATGTAAAATAATTTCAAACTTGAAAAAGAGAAGTAAGGTCAGGATGGCTCCCAACCATTCCCTGAGAAGGCAAAGTGTTTTAGTTTTGCTTTTTTAAGGAAAAAAAAAATCACATTTATACTTACGTTAATCTAAAGAGATGGCAGTGGTATTCCTTTAGTTATTCAGGTCCCTTTGTGAGGGTAATATGACTCATTGAAAATCTAGCTTTTGTAGAAAAGGAGAATATGAACAACTACAACACATGCTGAATATTTACATATGTATCTATAAAAAAATCACAAGTTTCTGTCTCTTTTTCTTGGCATTAAATAGTTATAACAGTAAGTGTGTTCTAGGGTTAATTTTTTTTTAGCAGGATAGCATGAAAATTAATTCTTATCATTGTCATTTGCTGAGCCCTGTAGAATTTTATGGCTGCACATCACAGTATTATGGACACTCATGAGACTCCTGACTGGTTTTATCTTATTAAACAATTTTGAAATCATTAATTTTTAATTGACCTGCTTGTGGTTTTTTATAGTTTTAATTGTGTGTCTGTGTCTAAATATTGGGTATTTTTAAAATTAAAAAGAAAAAAAAGTCCTATCTAAGTGTATATGTTGTAAGGTATTGCTATATGATCATCCAAACAGATACTGTGCTGTGTGGGGATTCGTTTTAAAGAATGCTTTCAGCAATTCAGTATCCTAATAAAAGTAATAGTAAAAAAAGAATGATATGATGTCTTAGATATGTACAGGTCTTTTCTTGATTGAAAGTTCTAATTAAGTGAATCGAGGAAAATTAACTGAAATTAGCTGTCAGAAAGTCACATTTAAATGAGTGATGATCTGGTGTGGCAGTAAACATTTAAATGATATAAATTGCCATTTAAGTGTATGGTTTAATGTTTGTCATGCATTAATATGACATGAGACTGCAGTGACAATCAAGCAGCTTGCTCTAATTTGAACATATTTAGGGCTTTTGTGTGGAGTGCACCACACAAATTAAGACAATTGCTGGTTTTATGTGTCAATTTAAATGTTGTTTTCAGGCATCGGTTAATGAAACAAACCCATCATTTTTGTGTGCAAATTGCAGAGTGATTTCCTTGGTTTTCAGATTAATTTCAACTTCCCCTGCTCAAAATTAGGAATTTCCTTTGCAAGGAAAATGCCATTCATTTTGCTAGATGAAGAGAATATCTGTTACTTATGTTTTTTCATTTGGTAATTCAAATCAGAAATACATTGAATCCTCTGTATAAAATAGAAAAAGCAAATCCTGATAGTGATTTAAGCTACATGAATTAACTCTTTAGATGACAATGATTTTTAGGTTACCTCTTAATATAGTGTTTCTTGGATGCTCTTGTCTTGGGGGTTGGGCTGTACCTGGATAACATCTTCAGAAAAACAGTTTAATCATTCAGCACAGTACTTTTGTATAGGTGTCTGTATAGGTTTGTAAACAAGAAATGTGTGAAAGTGGTAGCAGTTTCATATTTCCAGTCTGTGAAAAAATTTTTACCCTAACATCCCTGGTTAGTTAGTCCTGTTTCCTAAATTCTATCAATCTTCTGGCTGTCAGAATCAGATAATCCTGCTGTTGTTATTCAGCATGCAGATCACAAAGGAAAGCATGATTTTGTCTTGGGAGTTCCTGAAAACATAGCCTGGCTGTGTATAAATGTGCAAATACTTTCCACTTACTGCTTTTTTTTTTTTTTTTCCTTATTTCCACTATTACAGTTTAAAAAGTGAGGTCTCCCAGTTGGTGGGAAGTAGGGCATGAGGCTCTGGCATCTATCACAAGGCCCACCTTTTTTTGGATAGAACGTCTAAAACACTCTTCTCAATTCTATATTTAGACTTGTTAAGATAATTTTGCATGCTATAAAAAAAATGCTTCTGCTACTACCAGATGATGACTATGTGGCGAACTCAAGTTTGTGTTTGGTGTGTGGTTTTCTCCACAGGCGTTAGAAAGTGAGTTTGTTTCCTGCCAGCTTCACCAGTGGATTGATCTGATTTTTGGCTACAAACAACAAGGGCCAGAGGCTGTTAGGTCCCTGAATGTGTTCTACTATTTGACTTATGAAGGAGCTGTTAATTTAAGTTCAATAACGGATTCTGTACTGAGAGAGGTAAGTTTGTACTTTATAAATACAGAAAAGTCTTCGTTAACCACAGCAGTGTTGAAACTGTAAAGACTCCTCATTGTTCAAGGCTTCTGGTGAATGTTCAATTTCTTTGTGTTTTCTTGTGGTTTGGCCACAGGCCAGTCAAATGCAAGGTGCCTGAACCAGTTGTCGCAGCATGCAGAATTAATAGAACAAGGATGCAAGTTGTTCTTAAACTTTGTGCACCTGGATTTCAGCCCGAGCTGATGCCAATATAAAAATAAAAGTTCAAGGTTTGCTTCAGTTGCTGAGTTCAGTCATTTTGTTCCCTGATACTGGATCTTAGTGGCAGTGAGCAACCTTGATTTGGCTTGTGCTTCTGAATCTACTTTTGCACTTTTAACACTGCTCTTTAAGTGCAGTCTTGCACGTGTAGCAAACATTAGAGTTTTGTAGCCTCTGATATTTTAATTTGGTTTGCTATCAAATTAAAATAACTTGTCCTGTATATTTCATATGCAAAAGAAAATATTTCAGTATTGGAAAGATCAGGAGATTTATTTGGACTCAGCATCATTGAGAAAATTTATTTGCCAAAGTATCTCATAGAATGCTGTGGGTCCAAAAGTTCCTCCTCCTCCACCTGAACAGCTGCTTAAAAAAGGGCAAGGTGGGGTGATTAAAACAGATTCTTGATTGATTTTATGTCCTCTCTTCGGACACTATATTGCTACCAAGTATAGCTGCAAGTATATTAATTATTGAGTAACTGTAAGTGGTACCTTGTTATAAAATATTCCAAGTTCATGAAAACAAAGTAATAGGAATCTTGTCAACTGTTTCATTTAGATGGGACACAGGGACTGGCTTACAACCAAAGTGATGGCTCAGTGTTATCATTACATGGCTTGCCATCAGTCTGCAAACTGCATCTTAGTCAATTTAAACCTAAAATACAGGTAGTGCACCTAAGTACCCTTAACTGAGCTAAGAAAAGGAATGCTGGGACATGTGGCTTACAAGAAAAAATATTGTCATCTGGATTTGGAAAAGTTGTTGGCCCAAGAGTCATCTAGTAGATGTTCACTGTACCATGTTTTCAATTCACTGATAATGTTTGTCCACTCTACACTGCAAAGTACTATTCTTACCTTTTAGGAGTATTTATTAGACTCTTGAAGTGTTTGGTTAAAGTGTGAGCTGAAATGTAGGCTGGGTATTGTGTGTCATTTGTTCTAAATTTTGTTATTAAATGAACCATCATTGAAACTTTATGTATGAAACAAATAATTGAAGTAACACTAATGACAGTAGCAGTCTCCACATACAATTTTTGTGTAGTTTTAATTTTTCTAGAACAGTTCTTTTATCATATTTACTGTGGTCTGCTTTACTTGTGTTATAGCCTGAAAAAAATTTAAGACCAGGGAAGTTACAAATCTGCCTGGAATTGTGGATCATCTCAGAGAGGCATTCACTTTGTTATCAAATATTTTGAATTTGTCATGTTTTTATTGTACTTTGCTACAATGTTTCTTATTTTTGAGTTGTTCTGTGCTGTCTGAACTGAGTGGTGTATGAAAATGAAAACAGGAGAGGGAGAATTGCAGTGTTGTTGAGTTCGTAATAGTAGAGTAGCTCAGCAGCAGCAGCAGAATTTTGAAACACTACTGATGGTGTCAGAAATACACGCTGATGAATGCAGGCAGCAGAATAAATGGTGTCTTGTAGCACTTCTGTTCTGAGTTGCTTGAAAGATTGACCCAATGGAATATTTTTATTTAGGATTTTTAAGCAAGTCACTAAAACAGTGAAAGGTTTCCTGTTTAGTTAGGTATCCCTTGCCATTTACATGTATTTTGTAAAGCATATTTTTGATTATGTAAATGTGTATATGTAATTTTAAAAGGCCCATATGATCAGATCTGATGCGATATTGATACTGCAGAAATTTAATGACTCTCATCACCAATGGTGACTTATTCTGGTTTTACTTATGGGTAGAGATGAAAGTAATGAAAAATCTGTTTGTGTGTATTTCTATGTGCATAATCATTCTATATCTATGTGCTAAATGAATTTATCATGCACCTTTGACAGCCTCACCTTCTTCCTGCTTGCTAATCTGTCTCCCTGAGGACCTGTGCTAACATTCTGTGCTGCCAAGCAGCTTCAATCAGCATTTATTTTTCTCCTTCAGTCAGCTTTCCAGAAAATATCTCCTCTTTTCTCCACCAAATTCCTGGTTAGAGCCCAAATGAATTTCTGATATGGACGATTAACATTATTTTTCGGCAGGCATGGCACCTCAGAGTTAGTATCTGTTTATTAGGCAAGTATTAAACTGGACTTCTTGGTTTCAAAAAGGATAGTTTTGGCTTTTTCCTCTTGATAAGAATTCAGGGTTTGGGTCTTTAAATCTTGACAGTTGTAGCAGAAAATGTATTTTTATTTGCAAACCTAAACCAAAGAGAAGCTTCTGTATATTCTGAGAGCTGCAAGTCATTGAGGCTTTTAGGTATCATATGGAAATGATAGCTAGTGCTCAAACCATGGCAATTTCCCCACGTAGGTAGTCAGTGCTGAGCCTGGACCACATCAGTAATGAGAAGCCTATGATGCATGTGTTTCTGAGGTATCTCCATGGATATATGTGTGGATATTGGTGACCTAACTCATCAAAGAGGCCACACACAGAACAATGGTGGAAGGCACTGAGGAGTGGAGGGGTGTAGGTTAATGCAGAATTTCCTCAGGTCTCCTAAATGGCTCCAACTGGCACCTTTATTTTTATAGGCAGTCAGGTTATATATATTACAAGAAGGAAGTACTCGTCTAGGAAGGAAAACTACTTGATTAAAACCATATTCCACCTTTCTTTTTTTTTAAAAACTGAAAATGTAGAACTTTTACATCCTCTTGTACTGCTGTGAACAATTTTTTCCTACCATTCTTTCTGCCTATGGGAATAAAGGAAGTAAAGTATTTTGAAAGGATCTGACTGCCATAATAGAAAAATTTAAACTAAAATGCAAACCATGGGCCACATGCTACCTTTTGGCAGATAAACCCTGGGGAGTGCAAGGCTTGCATAATTCAAAGGCAAATCTCAGGGGGAGGGGAGTAGATCAAGAGAGAAGGGTTTGAGTCGCAACCAGTGGGGGAAGGGAGCTGCAGCCAGGAGAAGCAAGGCAAGGGATCCAGTATCCCTGCTGGCATATTGGTGCACTGCTCATCCTGCAGAGACCATTCCTTCCTCCTCCTCTTCCCCTCCAACCATTTTAGTAGCACTGTCATTGACTCTGCTCCTTGTCTCTTATTGAAGGAGGTGACAGCTGCAGGGGGAAGTTGCTGTTCAGTGGGCAAGCAGTAAATATCTTTCTGGTGGAAAACTCTGTGTTTGCCAGCAGAGCTTTGCTGTGTCACTGCCTTCTGTTGACTTGCTCTTGAGCACCGGGTTTTGATCTGTGGAACTCTCAATCACAAGGTCTGCTGTGGAAGGGCTCTTTTTTTTGCCTGGATGGAAGGGGCAAGGAGTCATTTAGCACAGACAAATGTCATCCAGCTGTTCTGGAGAGAATTCACAGCACCTTCTTATCACAAATTCTGCTCTCTTTTTGCCATAGCTGTCCAAGAATGGAGGGGGGGAAAAAAAAAGTAGAATTAGATCTAAGTCATTCAGACAAGTAACTGATTAAGAGCTGAAGCACAATCCATAGAAAATAAGTTGTATCTAGGACTGATTGGTAGGTATTTGATCAGTGTTGGTCAGAAGAATAGAAATTCCTCTTGTCTCTGGCTTAGAGTAACAAAGGATGATCGTGAATCTGGGCTGCCCTCAGTTACTACTTAAAAGTCCATTTCTCCACTGATGCCCCTATGTAGTTAGTGTGAACACTGGATAAAAGCAAAGAAAAGAAACAAATTTAGTAGCAGGAAGATGAAATATTACTTGAAGAATGCATCATTGTTGTGATACATACTGTGATGTATGCGTCATGCAGGAACCCCTACCTTTCATGAAGCACCCTAAATTTTGTACCATGCTTATGAAAAAGCACCTAACCATATTAAAAAAAAAGGTAAACCATCTTACACCGTCTTTGAAGTCAGCAATTAAGGAAGACTAATAATTTTTAAATTAGCAATAATAGCTCTAAAAACACAAGGATAAGTCCCATTAAATTAATAACATCAAGTGATTTGCTTTTAGCCTTAGATGGTTCTGTTGTTTTGTACTTCTTCCTCTGAAGAGAAAGTGCATTTTTGTTACATGAAGGTAGTCTGTTCAGCATTAGGAAGCAAGCTTTCTCTATTCTTTTGGCACCTTTCTTCCTATTGATGATATTTCATTTCCATATGAACTGAGGAGTTTCAAAAATTGTGAAGAATCAGCTTGGACATAGCATTTGGCTTATTATTTGAATGTGCCACTTCTAATTAGATGTAGAGAGAAAAGATAATTCTTTTATTTTCAACTTTAAGGCATATGGGATAAATTATTTTATGGATAATAGCTTTTAAATGTTGTTCAAGATTAATATGTTTGGGTAAGTTTTATGCATCTTAGGTCTATCTCTTATGAATCTTATTTTATTTTTAAATATTTACAGTTCGAGAAACTTCTGTGCCCAAAAGAAGTTACAAGGATGTTTAGTTTACGTGACCCCAATTTCATGACAGCAGTAGCAGGTCTGATATCTTATCCCAGAGAAAGCATTTTTGGCCTCTCTTTTAGCTCTGTTCATGGTGGGAGTTAATAGCATATTTCAGCTCTAACTCAGCTGGAGAACCCTGACAACAGTGAATCTTTCACTGAGTATAAACACGATTTGTATTTATAGCACAGTTAACATTTACTAAATAGTTGGGAAAACGATCAGTCTGGTTTTAGCAGGTTGGGCAACAGTCTTTGTTGTGGCTGTGATGAGTTTTAAAATGTAGGATAAAATGGTTATAAAATAACTGTCACAGAGCAGTAAATTTCTGTGTGCTGAATTCGGTAAGTAACAAATACATGCAGGCAACATTCAAAGTACTGAAGAAACAATCTTTGAATTATCTCTGGCTGTAAGTGTGCTGCACGGATGGCGTGTTTGGTGTTGTACAGCACGGGAACAGTGGGAAAAGCCAATTTAATGTTTAGCATTGGTCTCATTTTAATTACAAATCTATATTAAAATGCCCTTATGTGGAACTGGAATGAAGAAGGCTGTATTTAAAGGAAGCATACTGATTTCATGGCTAAGGAGAGTTGAACTTGGCAATACAACCAAACCCATGCCTTGGTCTTTTCCTGGGAAGTACCCAGAGCGGGATGTGTAGCACAGGCAGGGCCTCCCATGAGGGCAGGTGCCACTGCTCAAGTGAAATCAGCTAGTCTGGGCATCAGGACTCTCCCACGAGAGGATGAAGTATTTCCTTCTGGTGAAAGGAGCATTAAATAACAGGAGCACCACTCCTGCCACCGGTTTGTATCAATTACCTATTAGTTCTCACATCTCTGCTCACAATGTGACCTGCTTGTGGTGTTGGAGTAAACAAGCAAAATGAGCGTAAGCAAGTGTTTACTGTGATATCTGGGAGGTGTGGCACTCCTTTGATTCCATTCAGCCTGCAGTTTGATATGATGAATGGGGATTTATTGCCTTTTGTCTTAACTTACCTATTTACTACAATGCTTACAAACAGACATGAAAAATATTCAGCCGAGTTCTGATCCAGGAAAATATTTGACCTTGTTGTTCTCTTTTTTCCTTCATTACAGAATAGATTCTAGTTTTACCTGCTGCTTCTGCTTCTCTATCCAGCAGGCAAAGGAGTGATATTTTGGAGTTAATTAAAGTAGGACTGAGATGCTCCATGTATAAGGATTTAAAAAACTGGCTGGAAGTAGTAAAGTTTTTTGGAAGGAGGTAACTTCTGTGAATTTGTTCTTCAGCTCTGTGTGCTTTTTTCCTCAGCCTCTGATTGAAATTCAAGGGATAGAAATTTTCAGTGCAGTCAGTTCCCTCACCTCTTCTTGCTTGACCTGTCTTGTGGATCTATCAGAGCCAGAGAGGTCTTGAGACCCCCTGGGCTCTTTACATTTTCATTTGTGCCTGGCTGGTCAGTCTTAGCTGACGTATTTGTTGGTCAGCATTAAATAAGAAAGAGTAATCAAAAGATAAATAAGGTACAGATAAAAGTGATGTTCATAATACTTCAAAAGTAACTCCTTTTGAAATAAATTGGTTCTATTTTTAAACATTTTTTTCCTCTTCCATATGTGGAAAGGATGAGATATACTTGTATATAATAGCTACAGTTATACACCAAGTCTTGAATGAAACATGGAAGTGAACAGGCTGCAGGAATTTTTTGTGTCATCAACATGCTTTGATTATTTGCAGGCTCTTTATGCTGTCCAAATGATACCTGTATTGATTTTCACAGTAATTGGGAAATGAAACATTTTTGTTTGGAATGTTTTTATTCTGTGTGTTTATTGCAGCCCAGGGTGTCTAACTTGGGCATCAGTGTCCCCACTGTGTCCGTAGATGTGTGTGGTGTTTACTTACCAAACTTTGTTATTTTAGTTATTAGTGATATTTGATAAATAGCTGCTGCTTGAGTGAGAAAGCATGTGGTCATGCCAAAGGTGTTTTCCTCAAGCAGTGTCTAAAAGTCAAGTCTCAGTTAAATGTTACATTCTATTAAACAATAACAAATAGTTCATTTGTTGCAGTAGAAAACTCTGAGATAGCATTGTACCTATAGTTTGGAAACAGCAAGTTTGGTCTTGCTGGTAGTAGTCATGAAAGTTTAAATAAATGTATTCCATAGCTTAGCAAAAGGAGTTATTTATTTTTCACAATTGTTACAGATTCTGAAAGGTGATTGCAGAAGACAGTTTAAAGACCACTACATTTTGGATTTTTACTTCTGTGTGTTAACCTCCTTCAGATTGAAATGTTTTATTTTAAATGAAGCTTTTTCATTTAATAAATAGAGATGACATCAGTGTTTAAGAAATTCTGTGGGATATTAACAGATTGGAATTGATTGCTTTTTTCCAGAGGAAGAAGTTTTACATAAGAAAATTTGGATTGTTAGCTATTTAGAGGAGCAAATGAATAATGCGAGAAATTGAAGTTTGAGGGTGTTGCACATGGCAGTACCACTACTTTCACTGTGGTAATTATTGATTTTAAATGAAAGCAGTGAGTTGCTCTCTTGAAATCTTCAGCTACCAGAGAGAGATGGGAAGCAATTTTGGTTGTGATGCTCAAATAAAACAGAAGCTGTTGTGTTTTAAAAAATTAGTCCCAGAGCTGCTTAGTATTTTGCTTGTACTGAATCCAGTTTTATTTGCAGGTGCTTACATTGATCTTAACTCTCTTTTTAGGCTCTTTTCCCTTTTTATTTTGTCAGTCTCTTTGAAGTACTACCAGACCTGTTTTTGTAGTTCTAGTATTTTTTATCTGCTTCTTTCCAGTAGCCAAAGATTTAGGTGTTTTGAATGAGCACATCAGTGCTCCAGACAGAGATACTGTTTGAAATTATCCATGAACCCAGTGCCTCTGAACATTATTGAGTGACATTTGTTTCTGTTGGTTGTGTCTGCTCCGACTAACTGGTTTCTTTCAGATTGGCAGCTGGGATTACGCTGCAGTAGACGGACAGCTGCGTGAGCTGCAGATTGCAGCCAGGCCGGGCTGTGCCTCTGTTTAATATGCCTGGAATGTATATATTCAGTTTGGAGCAACTTGCATGGCCCTGAGGGGCTTCTATTTGTATTCTCACAAACTGTGATTACTTCCTGTTTTACTTTAATGACTGTCATGTAATTGTCATACTGATTTGTCTGGACAAAAAGACTTCATTTTTCCTTTTTTCTCACAGAAAATTTCTTAATGTAGGTTAAGGGCTGGGTGAGTGGTTTTGTTTGTAAAGATGTGGTGGAAGGCATCCTATGCTGTTCTCCTTTCTCCACTTTTCTGATGTGAACAGAATAATGTATTATTCATATATTGACTCTCAAACAGCTTGAGGGGAAAAAAGTAATCCTGCTTAGGGTAACCCCTCCCCTTCCATGTATCTGTAGTAGTTTAGATTTTATGAATAACAAGTGGTTAGACCAGTAACCAATCTCCAGACAGCTCTGGTGCTTTCAGCAGGCAGAAGGAGGTGAAACTGGGGGGTGTAAGAAGAAAAGAAAAATATTGTGTAGCAGATACAGTTTTTGCGAGGAAGGTACAAAGAGGGAAGAAAAAAAAATGCTTGATTTCTATTTGATGGCTTTAATTTCTCCTTGTATCTGTTGGTTTCTTGTGTAATGAGTCACACAGTTTTGTTACAGACCTCGCTAACGCATCGCAGCAGACAAAGGCTGTGCACTTTTTGCTCCATCCCAAGTTGCTCGTGTGCTCTAATAAGGCCCCCCTCTGCGGGCTGCTGACAGTATTTCTGCCCACGCTTCAGCTCTGGAGCCATAACCCTGTGGTACTGGGGTTGGAGCTGTACCTGCATTAGTGGGCAGCTACAGGCGCCTTCTGCACTCTGCTTGGTTAGCAGAGGGTACATCACAAACACTCTGCAGTCAGGTTTAGTGATACCTAGAGAACAGTACATAACACTTGATCTTGTAGTGTCTTTTCCATCGCCTTTCTTCTGCTCCATTCTCCTCCCTGCTATTTGTTAGATTTCAAAGCTAGTACAGACAATTTTCTTAAATGGGTATGTTAAGTGAATGGTGCAACAGGAAAACAAAATATGGAAGTGATTCAGTACAAAATGTTTGATTTCTGAAGCCAAAACAAGAGAAATAATTTTCTGGTTTGACATGAAGAAAGTAGACTGTTCATTTTATTTTTAAAACAGCAAGTGGGAGTGTGTGTATTTATGATACTAACATTTGAGTGCTGTATTTTTTCTTCGGGTCAAGTGTAGAGCAATATCCCCAGGGCAGGTGTACAGTCAGCCAGCATATACATTGCCTGTGTCAGAAAAGCATTTTGCCCATTTTTCACAATTTTGATCTAATGGGGATTGTTAGGAAACAAGGGAGATGGTACTACAAAGAGCTTCTCTTTATAATCTTCTGCCTCTTTTCAGCAATTTTATCTATTGTTATGAATTGTGCTTGTTCTCTGGCTAGTGTTATCTGTGTTCCTGTAGTCCTAGAGGAATTTAACTAAGCTTATTCCTGTAGGGGATGTAAGTGGCTCTCTCTGGTCAGAGGGGGTTTTCTGATCACTTGTTACCAGAGCTTGATTTTAATCACCGTCCCATGGGGAAGGGAGCTCCTTGGTTGGCTGCTAAGCCATTCAACTTCCCTGTCTGAGGGGAAACCTGTCAAACATTCTGTGTTCTCTGATGCTCTAAAGCAACATCTGGGTGGAAGGAAGGGGAAAGTGAGTAATCATAATTGCATATCGCTCAAGCCAATGGAAATCACTGAGGAACATGTGCGTAAACCTTTTTGAATATTGAAAAGTGAGGTAGGAGCGGCAGAGAGCCAAAGTAATTACTTTTGCAAGGGCTGTTATTTTCTGGACATAAATACTGGGCAGAAAGATGGAGGATGAACCCAAAACGTTTTCTGTCCCTGACACGTGTGCTGAAAGAATATGTATTACGGTGCGCGTTGTTATTTCACCTGGGGTTTCAAATGTTTGGCAACTAAATCTTAGAGATTTGGGAAGTAACTGGGAATACTTCGGTGCAGATCTGCAAAGGCCCTGAGAGCAGCCTTTCTGTAGCAAATGGTGAGGCTGTAGCTTGTTGTGCCCTCAGGCCAAGGCGTGCATTTTAACATGGGTGTGCTGTGCCCCTGGGCTCTTCAGACAGTTTGGTGTTTTGTGTCTGAGGAGGCATGATGAAAGCAGCTCTGAGCTAGTCCCTTTAAAGGTCTTTAAACCTGGAGTTAAATGGTGTATGTCTTGCCTTTTAACTATTATGGGCTTTCATTTGAGGATTTGAGTTCAAAACTGGAGACCGTTTCATTCTTTCTCTGGGACACTCACTGCAGTTCCCCCTCCACCCGCCCTCCCTCATATTTAATTTTATAGTTCTTTCAGACATAAACATGAAAAAAAAGCAATTTTGACTTAGTTTCTGAGTGTTGCTGCAAAGAAAAGTAACAAACATCTGTTTTTACCTTAACTGCATCCATATGTTCAACCTCCCCATCACCCTCCTTCCCAAAAAATTTACAGCCGTATTTGGTGGGTACTGCATACTGTTGAATTAACTTCCTTCACAGTTAGATGAGAGGGTAAGTTCAGAGACTGAAAATAGCCATACCAAACAGTGGCCAGGAGCTACATTATAGCTAAGCCAAGTTTTCAAGTTCTTTACTTTCCTTCTTTTAATTTGCTTCCCTATTCCCCTTCTCCCCTTCCCACCGCCCAAGAAAAGAGAAGATGATCTAGGAGACTTTTTTAGGAACAGGTAAAATCAGATAAATGTTAACTTTTGGAATTTGCTATGGCTTTCATGCCTCTAAATTAATTAACATTTGAAATATAATGATACATAAGTATGTGGTTTGAGATGCATACTGTGTGAATTATTGTAAAGGGTTGCTTACCTTGTTTCATTTTATTACTTCTTGTTGTAGCATCTGGAACAATTGTGGCCTTACCAAAATTTTGGTGTTGCAGGTGATTAACAGGAAAAAGGCAGTTTTAGTGAGATACTTGAGAAACAGTGAAATAAAATGTGGAAGGATACTATGTTTTACTTTGTGGCACACATCTTGCTTTCAGCGATAAGAGTTTGTCAAGCTAAAGAACTCTTTCAAACGGAGGTTATGCCTTTCCAGTTGTATGGTGCCTTTAACAGATGTGAAACTGGTCGTGCAAATTTCCCAGACGTTTCTACCTACAGTCATCTGAATGGCTGCATGCTCCAGAGGGATCCAGCAGTGTGAGAACACATGCCCTTCCCACTACTGCTGGAGGAGATGTCTGTCTCTTACTAATACTGACTAATGCTGGTAATACTTCTTTTCAAGAACGCTCAGTTAGAAGCTGGGCTATAATTCATTAGAAAGGAAGTGGATGATGACATTCTGACTGATGGGCATTTTACTGTGTTTTCTCAGGTGAGTGGTAGGTTTTCTTCAAAGGAGATACTAATTATATCTCTGAGAAAAAAATTCCCTGCTCCTACCTGATTTTCTTTGACAGGTTGTACAAAAGTCTGAGTGGCATCTGGTGGCTCTTTCTATTGTTATGTAAATTGAGAGAATGGGGATTGATTCCAGCTCCACCATCACATTTCTGCTGACAGAGGGAGGTCATCTTGCATCCTTCTGTATGTGATCCTTCTGACTGAGACATCAGAATGGGGAGTTGACATCTGGATTGACTTTGAATACAATCTGGGAAAAGGAAGGAACCATTTGGGGTTGCTAGTACACTCTCTTGGTCATTATTACAAAATGTGCATGCTAAAAAAAGAAACCTTTGCTTTTTTTTTTTCTTGGTAACCAGAAGGAATGCAGAAGATTTTTTTTTTCTGAAGTCTAGCCACTATGTCTAGACGTATTTGTCCAAGTGTTGTTGCCTTTACTCAACAGTTCTTCAAACTTCTTTTGGATCTCTGAAGACACCAGTAAAGATGACGTGCAGATACAAGTATCTGTGCTTTTATGTTCTGTGTACAGATCTGATGTTTTATGAAGCCTTGTTAGCTGTGGTACAACGTGGATTTTTCCCAATTCTGTTGTCTAAAAGGGAAAGATTGTGTCAGGGGCTATTGCAGTCCTGGAACTGTAGGCACTCATATTTTTTGGAACGACCAGGTGGAACCTAATGAGTCAAAAGGACTTGTTTGTGCTGGAACTGTAAATCACAAACTCCAGCTAGAACATAAACAGGGATGTAGAAACTGTGTGTTAAGACTGAAAATGGAGAATTTGTGATCCTCTGATGCAGGCTTTGGCAAAATCATTGTCCCATTGGCCAGCAGCTTCACCAGGTCTGACAAACACTGGATGAAAACAGACGGTGCCTCTTGACTGGCGGGTTGAGTAGAGTACTTTATACTTGTTCTACATCAGTTTGGGCTCTTGTAATGATGAATGTGTTTGAAATACTCTGCATCAATATATGATGTCTTGTGTTTCTTTTTCCCTCACTATTGGCACTATGTGAGAGTCTGTAGTTTCCAGAGGAATTAAAAGACATACCAGATTCCATGGTTGGGACAAAACTGTGACTCTCTTTAAATGCTGAACATGGGCATTTGGGAGTGAAAGTTTCTGTATTGATCATAAGTCAATAGGCAAGGAAATTAATAAATCTAAAGCTATTATTTCCTCACTTTATCCATTCTCAGTTCTAAATCAAATGCCTGGGAGTTGTGCTTCAAGAATACATTATTAATTTTAAATCATTTATTGGAGATATATTTAATAGGAAATAAATAGTAGATTCTAAAGACTGTCTATTTTTACTAAATATTTTAACAAGTATAGCGTAACTGACAGCCAGGGCAGTCTGCATTCTGGTCCTTCTGTATTCTTCTGGCCCTACCCTCAGTGCAGGGCAGAATTCCCATTTGCTAATAAAATATGCCACTTAATCTGCAAGTGGCAGATGTGCAGGTGTAGGCAAATCTTTTTACAATCTGGATGTTTTGAAACAAACAGCATTTTCTGGAGAGGGTAGAGCTGCTGACCAGTTCCTTTGTTAATGCTTCCATGTCTTAAGAGACTGCAAAGATTTTATGATTCCCTTCGTATCTTGAGTCACAAACCCCCAGATCTGAATTTTAATGTAGCATGTTTCATCAGCAGGAGGGAGACTCATGTGGTCTTACTGAGCTTTAGTGTTTCATGAGTCTGATACTGCTGTTCCTCAAAAAGTGCTCACTGCATCACAGTGTGTGTATGTCAGATTTCAGCCAGCTTTTTGATAAACTTGCTTATTCACCAGTTCTTTGAAGATTATGGTGCTTCCCAGAGTGGGCGAGAGTGTTAGAATCTGTTCACAGACTAATTTCGACTCCTGCTCTGGTGAGTTCAGATGTTTCAAAAGCCTTGCCAAATGTAATAAGGTCAAGTGTTTTGGATGGCGTGTTTACTATCAAGAAGATGATTATTCTGAGGTCTCAGGTGCATTCTACTTTTGGCTCTGTTATTTCTGTAACAGGAGAGCATTGTGTGTCCCAGTAGAGGTCTTTATTATTATCTAAAAACAGTTGTTTGTAAGAATAAGATCAGCATAAGTCCATTGTCTCAAAATTTTTGAGTGGCTAAAATAGAACAGGAAATATGAGTGTAAGGAGTCTTGAGAAAGGTTGAACCATGAAAAAGAAGAATTAGGGGAAAATACCTGAGGCGTCAGCCCATGTGCAGCCTGCTAGCCCACAGCAAAGGCCAGGTGATTAGTTTAGCTCACAATGAAAGAGATGTAAACTAAGTTGAATGATTTGAGATTTTCTGTGGAATCAGCCTGTTTCTGTGATTGGTGCAGGGGGCCAGACTGACAAGAAATGACTTGTTGAATTTTGGCTGCTTGATGTTATCTTTAAACCAGTGGGCCAGGAGGTGGCAGCATGGAAAACTAGCTGGACGTGCCTAGGGCAAGAAGTATAAGTTCACAGGTTTCAGCATAATTATTTTTAAGAAATCACTAAGCATAATATTTTCATGTATTTCCTATGAAGAAAGTACTAAAGCATGTTGCTGAAGATACAGAAAAACTTTAAAAACCCCCTTGTATTACACCTTCATATTCTCTTTTAGTTTCACTCCTGGTGGTTTAATGCATCCTAACATTGTTTGCTCTTTTTGAATAAACCTGGAAGTAAGAATAAAAGCTCAGTATTGCTTTCCTTATTGTTACTGCTGTGAAATTTAGCAATGGAGTTTCACATACAACACTTAATACCTACAGAAACTTTTAAAAAGTTCACTTTTGTTTTTGAGTTATGATACAAACAGGATAAGCCAGTGTTAGAAAGGAAAAATGGAGCCAATAAAGAGAGTTTCTGATTATAATAGCTTGTTTCTGTTTAATATCATTGAGCAGGATGAGGTTTTGCAGAGTTTCTCATGGAAATAGCATCCACAGTACTAAAATGATTACCTCATTCTTAGTACCAGTGCCAAGCACTTAGCCCCACAGTGAACACACGGGGTTGATTTTCAACATGAAACAAGCCAGAAGTGTGGAATGACATTTTCAGGTGACAGTTATGGTTCTATTGCCTGTAATTAGCACCTCTTAACATGCAAACCTGCCTGTGCCTTTTCCAGGCTGTGGAAGCTCAAATACGAAGTTTTGGACAGACCCCTTCCCAACTGCTCATAGAACCACATCCTCCACGAAGTTCTGCCATGCAGGTGGTAAGTGGCATGTTAACTCTTTGTGACCTGCCTTTGTGCTCGCTTCCTTTGCCATCTTAACTTTGCAGAACTGGACACTTTCACTTTGCTTTTATGTGGTCGTGGAATTATGTTATTAAAACCAGCAGATGAGTTATGATTTGGTAGGAGTTGTATGCAGTGCTTAACTATTTTTTTTATTTATTGCTGAAAGGATTGCATTGATTTCTAGTACAAGCTTTTTTTTTTGTCAGTGTAATCTAAGAACACTTCATCAGTTGATTTTGTTAATACCATACCTGTACAGGTGAGAGCCAGTCATCATGGAGACAATTTAGTTAATCTTTGGCAGATTCCCCAAGAAGCTTGGATTTAGGAGGTGGAACTTCCTTGTCTTTTCCCCCAGGCATAGGTTTTCCCCTAAAACCAGGATTACTAGGAATTCATGAGCTGAAACTTACATAGCAAAGAATGTGACTAAATGTGTTTTGCAGTAAAGCTAGGGTGATCAAATCCAGGCAGTGAGCATTAACGTGCTTTCCCTTTTACCTCTACTTGTGTCTAATATAATTTTATTATACAAACTATTATTTTATTACTGATTACTTTTCATATCATGTTGTGTGCAGTCCTTGGATTTAAAATATCGTTTGTGTTGTCATAGGTCCAGAGCTAAGGATATTAAGTGGTATTCTGACAAGTGGAGCAAATGGTCTGCTAATTCCCAAGGTTTTCAAAAGGTTACGTTCCCTTATTGTGGTGGACATTTTACACTGCAATATGAAAAAAAAAAAGACATGTCTTATAGGACGTACAAGAAGAAAATATGTCCTACTCAAGCAGGCTAAGGTTATTAGTTTTAAAACATCTCTGAAGTGCAGAAGGTTTTAAAAGATTACACAGAAACGTGAAATGTTTCCAAAGTAGCTTACAAACCTTGTGATGCAGGAGTCTAAGAAGTGTAAACTTCCTTGATGAACTGAGCCACTGGCCTTTCTCAAATGCATCACTTGTTGCACCTGGGAGCTGCTCAGCTGCCTGTGCCCCATGGCCAGGTCCCAGCCTGCAGACCACAGCAGGGACTTGTGTGTGTGTTTCAGAAGGTCCCTGCTAACAGGGATGTTGGGGAGCCCAGATACTCCCTTCATGCAGCCACTTGCCATATGTGTGTCCGTCTGTCATGGTGCCATGCACTGAGCACTCACTCTAATTTAAAGGGATTTGTTTCAGGAAGAGGAGCAACTCGAGAAGTTGATTATTGATGTGTTCGTCAGAGCCATTGTTATATAAATAAATTTGATACCGGGAAGCAGTTTGTGTGGTTTTATCATAGTGCTGAATTAGTGAAAGATTTAGTGAAGATTTAGTATGTAACAGAAGCAGTTAAAATCTAAGCAGTTAGCTGCTTCTAACTCCTGTGGTTTTTTGGGCTGGGGTACACCCAGAAAAAAAAACCCCTTAGTTCTTCACTTGCTGGTTTTGTGGATATTAAGACATGTTTTTGTAATAGCACTATATTAAGTGGTTTTAAAAGTAGTATTCCTGGAGCTGAAATACAATAAGGATATTTTTCCTGTCATAGTTTTGAATTATTTCTAGTTGCATTATTTACTGAGTTTTGTTTTTGTGTGTGTGTGTGTGCATGAATGCAGCCGAATTGGAAGTTGCCACGTGCTGTGTTAAGTGCACAAGCCATAATATACACCAGGTGTAGTAATTAGCAGTCACATGAAGGCTGCCTATTTGTCTGGTTTTGCTGCTGTTGCTGTATCCCCTTGTGTTTTCAACCATCAGATAGCTGGATTTAATTGAGGCCACATCAGATGAGGCATTACTGACACCTTTAATTGAATGAGCATCCAGGGAGGATTAACTCATAATATTGATTGGCTTTTAGCCACTTGCTCAGAAGGGTGTCTGGGTAGCTTATTAGTTGCTTTTATTTACACCTTTATGCAAAGACTGTAAATAGGAATTCATAGAGCAATATGTTTTTCTAAGTACTCTTAATAACTTTTTTAAAAGGAGTGATAATAAAAATGCAAATGTATTTAATTTTTTTTATTAGTTCTGTATAAATATACATTAAATGTATGCACTTACATACACATATATGTAATGAAATACTGCAGGTGGGAAACAGCCAAGGACACTTCATTAGTATTCTAATTTGGTTATTAGAAAATTACAAATACTTGAGCAATGTGGCTACTGGTGACCAGGATGATTGTACCTCTGCATTTCAATGGGGTTCTCTTTTTTTTCGGATGTACCACAGAGTCGTAAACCCATTAGGTGTTGCTTTTTCTCCTCATGTTTGATATCTATATCTAAGGTCTTCAATATTTTGTTTTGACATTTGCAGTATTCTTAGAGAACTTAGTTTAAAAGTTAATAAACTTTTCAACTTACTAAACACAAAAACTAAAACCTAAAAAATTATTTTGAAAGTGGGTGTCTGGATTCATTCCCTGGCTTTAGCATTTCTGGAAACAATGCAGGATAGTGTCTGTAATCACATCCACTTTATATTCTTTACAACTGCATTTAATTATGTTTGTCCTTTGAAACACATTTGCAGTGAAGTCTTCTACTTTGCATTCATAAATCTTATTTTTGTACACCAGAAATATATACAGAACATATATCTAGTGTATGTGTGTATCTGTTTATTTTAATGTGCTTTCATGTTCTCATCTGGCTTGTAAAGAATTACAGTCTGCCAGTTTAATGCAACTTGAGACAATCTCTGGGAGCTGGAATTTCTTTTGCTCACTTTTTTTGTGTTTCCCTCCTGGTTTGGCCTTGCTTTCCTTGATGTACTATCTCTGCAGATATGCAGGGGAATTCTTTTGGCAGAGATAGGTGATTGCAAACTTTTAGTTTAATCTGCTGTGATCTGAAGCAAAGTCTGTATACAGACACCCTGTGTTCAACGGGGCCCTGAGATTAATAGGGTACATGAAGGGTTTTCTGCCTAAAATGGTTATTTCTGTAAGCCTGTCCGCTATTACTGCGTTTGCTTTTCTACTGCAGCTTCTATTGGATCTTGTGTGTTTTAATCCAATCTTCCTTCTCTTGTCCTGTCTCTTCTCCTCCCCGTGTTCTCTTTTCCCATGTATTTGGGTTCTTGTCGTGTGCACTCAACAGTATCTCCTCCTGCAGAGCCCCTTGATGTTCACAGAGCAAGCCCAGCAGGACGTTATCATGGTCCTGAAGTTTCCGTCCAACTCCCCGGTCACTCACGTGGCCGCCAACACCCAGCCCGGCCTGGCCACTCCCGCTGTGATCACGGTCACTGCAAACAGGCTCTTTGCTGTGAACAAGTGGCACAGCCTTCCTGGTAAGTACATTAAAGCAAGAAGCCTAAGAAACCCCTGCCATCCAGCAGCACTTCTCTTGTCTTGGCAAAACTTGCTGAGGAACTGTTGTGGGTTTAAAGTGAAAAAAGCAAATCCAGTTCATTGACACAGAGGCTCTTCACATGTGGGCTTAATTTCTCCTTGGAAAGGTATTTTGAGCTATTGTAGTAAGATGTGTAACACGCTAAATGTTTGTAAAAACAATATATTGCTTTCCAGGCCATCAGGCACCATGCAAGGAGACAAAACCAGTCCATCCCTTTTTGGTCATGATAAAGGCATACTCTTCCTCTTAAACTTGTTGTTCAGTCAGCTGGAAGCCTGAACCATATCATGCCAAAGGCAGTTTTAAAGCATGTAGAATTTGCCTGTAATCTTCTCTTCTATCTTCTTCTTGTTGATTATAAACACCCAGTGAGAATTAGAAAATAAAATATATGGGAAGTCTTATCTTAAACATCCCAAAATTACTGGGTGATTATGTATTGTCAGTATGAAAGGAAAACAAAATCGCCATTTGCATAGCAACTAATAAAATTATTTTTCCTTTAAAAGTGTGCTGTACTTGGAATATAATTCTGCTTTTAATTCTAATATTCTCCAATCTTAAAGACATCCATCCTCCTTTCCCTGGCTGTGACGGTCTTAGGCCCAAGCCATCAAAGGAAGTTTATTTCAGTGCAATGCAGTATATTTGTTCAAAGGCTTTTCAAGAAAGGGGGAAAAAAAGACCTTCTACTCAAATAACTTAAATAGGAGATACTCACACCTAGAAATACGTACATGGTTGAAATTCCTACTAAGAAATCTTGACCCATGGTCCCTGATTACTTTTTGAAAAAAGCCAGATGACTCCCACACTTTTTCCTAAATCTTACAAATTACCCCTCAAATAGAAACATCTATGTATTGTTTCACCAGCCCAAGAAATGCTTCAAGAGAAAGGTGGGAAGGAAGCGGGGGAAGGGAGACTTGTCTAAGATAACAAGCTGTGAGCAAGAATTAGTTACATGGCTCTCAGGATTTCTTTGAAAGGAGGATGACAATATCCTCTCATACCTTGTACGTGTGACCTTGGGCATATAATATTCAAGGCTTTTAAAAAATGGCCTTTGTGAACATACAGCAGTCATGGGAAGAAGAAAACGTTCAAAAATGGTAGGTGTTGATTTTGATTTCAACACAATTTTGCTGGTTGATCCATGAGCAAGCAACCAGTTTGGTGAGTGTAGTGATCAACTGGTTTGAGTTGAACAGAGCTTTCATATTTTTTGGGGTTTTCCCTCATCTTTGAAAGGGAGAACAGTAAGCTGTGCTTTTGAGTTGCTATTTTTTCGTTTAGAGGCATTTTACACTTGTCTTGCCGTTACAAAGAATTCAGGAAAACCCACAGATTAAGACAAACAAAAGCCAGCCAACAAAAACCCAAGAAAAGATCACCTCAGCCCACTGCTGTGAGAGCACACATCAGTTGCAGGCTGTTAATAGAGTACTATACTTAAGATATCTGGGTGTGGACTCCTGAGCCTTTGCTATTGTTGCCTTACAATTTTATACCAAAATGGGATCTGCTAGGATGAGAGGGCAGGTATCATTACTGCTCCATATCCCCTGCTGTGGGCTTAGCATTGTCTTTGCTAATGAGGCATCATGATAAAAAAGTTAAGTTGCCAAGTGACCAGTTGTCACTAATGTGTAATTAAAAAGCCCATTCCTGCCTTTGAATATGAATTTGGTGGCTGTGCTGACATCTAATGGCACTGGTACCCAGCAGGATGCTCTTTTTCCTCACACAGATTTCATGTTTTGTTTTGTGTTGGTGTTTCATTGCAGTAGAACTTTGAATTTACTTATGAATCGCTTATTTAAGAAATCCTTGTATTGACACTAATTTTTATATTAAGCTGTGGATGGTATGTAGAAAAATCATAGGTGTAAGTATTCAGCCATTATTTCTTGTTTCTCTTCCAAGAAGGTATTGCGGGCTGTTGGGGGGGATTGGGGAGGAGTTTGTTTCTTTGTAGTGAAGCTGTGGAAAAAAAAAGGCTTTCTTTTTACCTCTGCAAGAAAAGTCAGTACTTAAACATTTTACTGCTATGCCAGGTGCCCAGATTAAATGTGTGTCAGCAGAATTAATATATTAACTTCTATGCAAACTCGCAAATAAATGGGTTTTGGTGATGGATGAATCCTTAAAGACTGGCTGACTATGAGATGACGATGAGATTTCCCTCTCTGCATCATAAACTAACTTTTTTAAAAAATGTCCTTTGTGCTTCAATTGTTCAAAGCAGTGCTTTAAAAAATAAAGAGGAAAATAGTATTTGCTACAGTCAGCAGATGGTTGTCACATTTTGTTTTCAGTCCTCTTTACCACTTAATTTTGTTTTGTTGCGACAGGAGAGGTTGCCAGTAAAGCATCTGCTAGAGCTTATGGCTCAGGACCAGAGCTGCTGCTGATGGCATACATTCAGAATAGCCCTAATCTAAAATAAATGTTTAATAAGCAGCCTGCGAAAGCACCTGGAATTATTTTTTTTCATTCAGTTGATGCAGAAGAATCTTGAATAGTTAAAAAAAAGGGAATAGCTGTGATTTATAAAATATATGTGGCTTCATGTATTAAAAGAAATAATGCAAAGTTTTAAAATCTTCTTTCCTGAATTCCAGCTCATCAAGGTGCTGTACAAGACCAGCCTTACCAGCTGCCAGTGGAAATCGATCCTCTCATAGGTCTGTCACTTCCTTCTCTCTTTGCGATTCATTAAGCTCTGTATGGTGGCCCTGAAGTGTAGATTACGGTTGTTTTTCACTTGCTGGTTGCTGGGAATGGAATTTTCCTGATAAACCATTTGCATGCAAATTGGAATGCAATGAGCTGTGGCTATGCTGGTATTTCATCAACTCCCCCTCGTTGGTTTGCCTAATTTGAACAGGCCTAGGACGCGTGTCAGGGAAAATTAATATGGATGCTGTAATAATGTGTGATTGAGAATGTGCATGAAGTACTGTCAGGATAATATTGGATCTTTTCATCACTCAGACTTGTTGATGAGCAGGAGCGAGGCACGTTATGATGAATTGGTGCACTGGTAATGTGATGGAGCTCCTTTGCTGAGGAAATTTTCATAATAACAGTGGGGTTCTTAACTGCACCGTGTTGTGAAAAATAAAACCATGGTGCCAGGGTTTCATCATTAAAGGAGATCAATCCTTTCTTCATAGACCTGCTGTTCAGGCTGAGGGGATTAATGCGTAATTGCAAAGCAGTTTCAAAGTTGAAATATATTGCCCACTCCAGTTTAGTGTTGAGATATTAGTATTCATTTTTCAAGGGTATTGCACTTTTTGATCAGCTTCACTAGTTAAATTTGTGTGTGTTTTTCTTTTATTAAAAAGGGGTGGAGGAATGTCTTCCCTTTATTTAATGACTCAGTGTAATAGATTCAATTAATGACTTTTTATTATAGAGGTTTATCAGTTTATACAGAGCTGAATTTTCTATTAGCAGGGTTAGAGTTTGGTCAGTTCTTTCATTACAGGCCCAACTTCGGGAAGTGCATACTTGGAGTCTGTAGCATGGCAAATGGAGCCTTAAACACAATGAGAAAAGAAAAACTCAAGTACCTAACACCATAACAGAAACAGTTATAGGACAGGAGCAAAGAAGACAGGATTCTGTGCCCACCAATTCTGTTAGACTTCAAGCTTAGTTTGAAACCAGCTGTTTCAGGGTGGTTTAATTGAAAAAGAAGTGGTGTGGCCAATTATAGAAGCAAGGAAAAATCAGAGCAAAAATGAACTTGCCTGGATAGGTTAGAATGACAGGTCTGTCAGCCAGTGAGAATTAATTTCAGAATGAATGTCCATATCCCAGTAGGAACTGCGATGTTTCTGTAGATACAGACTGTTCCTGTGTAGCCATTTTGCTGGGTAAGCTCTAGGATAATTAAATCAGGAACAGTGGGGGCATATGAAACCATTTTGTAGAGCTGATAAAATTAAAGTGTTTTTCCAAAGTTTCTAAAATCAATCCTCATCTGAATAATGCAATAGTTATTATGAGGAGAACATGTGCTGTAACTCTCCTTTCCTTCCTGAAATAGATTTTATCCAAAAAATGTTTGGAGCAGGAAATGTATGTTCTGCTTTAAAACCTGCTATCAAGTAGATCTTAGAAGTGTAAATAAATATTACAGCAAAAAACCCCAAATCACGTTGAACTTGTCTGATCTTTTTTTTACATCTTGTGTAAAACGTGGAAGGAAATAAAATTTTTATTATCCTTTTTATTTTTTCATGATTTTAAAATTAAAATTCCATTTTCGGGTTTGCCTTTAGTTTACGAAATACTTTAGCTTTTCTTTGGTACTTTAAAAGGCCTTTAAAATTAATGTTCAGATTCTGAAAAACGGTTTAATATTCTCTTCCTACAACAGATCTCAAATCAGCCTTGTTGTTACACTGGACATAGCTTAAAAGGTTTAAGGCTTTCTTTGTCATTGCTAAGTAGCATCACTGGGTGCAAGCAAGTAATATGTAGGTAATATTAGAGGTTTTTAATTGTGGCTAGACACATTTACCTAGAAACGGCACCTAAGAGGACTACAAAATTACACTTTTATGGTTATAGCAGGAATCTTGTTGCTGTCTTAGTTGTAAGGAGGGATTCCTGCCAGTGCACAGGAAGACATAAAACAGCAGTGTCTGATATGACACAAGATCCTAGACCTCTTTTTGAGGTGAAGACTTTGAAGGCCTTATCCCCACTGAATTAGCTGATCTGCATGATTTTTGCTGCTATTTTGTCTACAGAACGTGCATTTATAACGTGGTGTTGTCACTCTTTAAGTGGCCCCAAGAGCAATGAATGCCACATTTGTGTTACCCGCAGAGAGCAAGTGGCAGCACCTTGCTAAATTATTTGCTACCCATATGGACAAGACAGTATCAACATTTTAAACATAGCAAAAGCATAAATAAATGAAGGATTGGATACAGAGTAAATGGAATATGCCCAAGGCTTAGGAGATAGCTGGCCTGTGAGAATGGAAAGGAGTCAAAGAACAAAGAGCAAAGAAGAGCACAGGACCAGGACAGAGGCAGGTCTGGAAGACCACCTGGATGGAAGTAATGGTGCTCCAAGCAGTTGGCAGACAAACCCAGGAGAAATTACTTGCCTGGAATGGAAATCAGGTTCCCTCAGGAACAAAGCACACTGAAAGTTCTTCCTACAATGTAGGATTTTCATGATAGATATGTATAGGGACATACATATAAGAACAAAATATAATATGAAAAATGTGTTCACTAATTGATTCCTGCCCATTCTGTGCATTCCCAATGAAAGATTAGCTCAGGAAACAAAACATCAAGTGATCAAAGTAGGGCAATTATTTTCTCCCAACCCTAAAGTCAATTGTGGCGATAAGCTGGCTAATTTTTGTGCCATGCTTAAAAAATGTTAACAGTGGTGATGTTTAGTGACGTTTTTCTTTTTTTAAATGGCAGTGCTTGCAGTGAAGTATAACTGATGTACAATTTAAAACAGTGATCCTTTGTGTGCTGCATTTGAGCCGCTATGTGATTTGTGTATTGTCTTATCATTACATTCCTTTGCTTTGTTTGTAATTTTTAATTTCTTATACTAGAAGAAGGAAGGAAGGAATACTATTACATTTTTGTCTACCGTTGCCTATGTGCAATCTTTCATTTATTTCTCAGCTGCATTTCATTTAAAAAGGGATTTCTTCTATTTTAGAAGATATACTACGAGGAATTAGCATTGTTCCCAGGAGTGTAATGAGTATTTCATAGTAGAATTAGAAAGAAAATGTCCCAGCCACAAAAAACAAGTAACAGAAGTGAGGAATGTATTTGGTGTGGATGTAAGTTTCTAAATTGTACTTTTGTTCTGTGAATGTGGATGCTAAAATGTCTTGGTTTGTATGTTTTTCTGTTCAGCCAGCAATACGGGTATGAACAGAAGGCAAATCACTGACCTTTTAGACCAAAGCATCCAGGTACATTCTCAGTGTTTTGTCATCACCTCTGACAATCGTTACATCTTGGTCTGTGGCTTCTGGGACAAGAGTTTCCGTGTTTATTCTACTGACTCAGGTAATGTATTTTTTAAATATCAAGCAGCCTAAAAGATTTTTTTTCTGTTCATAATCAGCCTACTGTTTCAAATAAAGAATGAGGAGGGGAGAGGGTATTTATTCCTCTATAAATATTTGTCAAATCTTTCCTTACCTACTGCTGCCTTGTATTGCATGCTATCATTTTTGTGGAATGATGACAAATGTGAGAGAAGGAACTCTTGTTTAGACTGAGTTTTACTTCAAACTTGTAGGCCAAGGATGCCTGTTCTTGCACGGTAGTTTTCACAGGTGAGAGTTTGTGTGAAGCCTTGCATACCAGGAGAGTTAATTATTCTTAAAGTGTTTGCTTGAATTTATCTCTGGTTGGTTTTCAGCACCAGAGAACTGGGTTTTTAGGAAATAAAGGCAAGTACTATAGAATAAGGAGAGAAGTCTTGAAGTCTGGTGAAAGAATACTTATAAAAGCCTTTGAAACCTATGCCATACTAGAAGAATTGATTTGGAGCCACTGAATTCTTTTATATAACATAAACTGATCGATATAATGGGCAGCAGTTAAATTAGTCTGTCAGCTGGAGTGTGTCCAAACCATTGAAGTCATGCATGTGTCAAGCTAAATAGAAAAGAATCTCTCAGTGTAGGAGCTACAGGAATTTAAAAGCCATGGAACCCCATGAAAAACTAGGTATGAGGTTTTTTTTCCCCTTTCATTATCTTATAATGGAAATAGCGACCTCACTGCAAGGTACTTCTTTGGGATTAATGACCCAGTGTGGTTAATGTGTGTGTGCCATCAAGCTTTCCAGTAGGTTATTAATCCCTAGGGAATATCCTGCATGTTTGTCATTGTTTCTTAAATATATTAGTTAACAGTGTTTTTCACACTTGGCAAACCAAAAATATTTGACAAAAAAAATTGGTCTTTAATGAAAATCTGTTAAGATTTTAGATATCGTGGCATACTTCGGTATTTCTGTCATTTTTACAATTTTAAAGCTTTAAGTATAAAGGAGAAGTTCCATTTACATCATATTGACTGCCCACTATTCATTATACAGACATCTTGTTAGACCCTTCTTAGGTTAATTTTCTCATTGATGAAAATAAATTTACATAAAACTGTGAATTTAAAGTAGATCTTCAGGAAGGGTAGCTAGCAGTAATAAATATTCAGTTTAAGAATATTTATTAATATCAAGAATAATAAATATTCTTGATTTATATGAATAGAGAAATAATTCTGTTATATCAAAGGATGTATTTTACTTTACACCTATGGAAGGAACTTGTATGGTTTTGGTAGCCTTGTCCTGTATCAATCTGAACTGCAAATAGCTCTTTAAATTATTTCCTCTGTGTATAGCAGGTTCACCAGGCACCTTGTTACTACCATAGCTAATCAGGGTATAAACCAAAATACCAAAAGTTTCAGATTTGTCTCTTCTATTTGTCAGTATAGCAACTCTAGCTTAAATGAAGTGAATTCAGATGTAGTTTACTATGCCTCAAATTGAAATGAGAATATAGTAGGGAAATATTTTGAAATCAGTAGAACATCAAGGGGAAAAGATGATGTGATCAGTAATGCATAAAGGCAAGTGATCCCAAGTGTTGAATTCAATTACGTTTTAGCACTTGCACAAAAAAAGGAACGATTTTCCTATCAGATCTTGAGTTTGTTTGTTTTTAGTAGGAAATACTTTTGACATAAATCATGGGTTCTCAGCACAGCCAATATTTCAGAAGCACAATAAAACCTTCCTCCAGCAGTGGGAATGACTTCTAGACAGTGTTTTAGCTTCAGTACTGCAGACTTGAGTCTTATTTTTCTTTTAATTATTTGTAGCACAGCTGTCAAATAAAACATTAACTAGAAAATTTGTTCTGTCAAAACGGGATATCTGAGTGCAAATGGTAAAGTTTGATATTACTGTGTAGAGAAGACAACTCATGTTAAAGGAAACAGGAAAGTTTGAGGAACTCTTATGAAATTAGTCTTTTTTTTTCATAGCAAGAAAAAGGCCAAAATCTTATTTCTTGTTTTGATGACGTTCATTGAATCCTAAGCTGCACAGTAACAAAATAAAACTAACAAGGCAGCGAGACTACAGAAATAATCTTGAAAAATGCTTGTTTTCTAGAACAGAATGTATAAACACAGAAATAATTGAGAGGGAAATCTCTATAACTCAGTGATGTTTATAGCATAAACTTGCATTCTAAAAGTGTAAATCACCCCAGGGAATTGAGTATCTATGTCAATGCAACCGAAAAATATATCACATCATTATTTGATCCCTGAGTTACTCACCCTTCCACTACAAGGTAGGTATGCACAGTAAGAGTGCATCCAAGGGTTTGCCCTGTCCAGTCAGAAATGGCTCATGTGGTAGTACTTCATCTCACAATTTCTCTTGGAATGTTAGAGCAGGCCTAATAAGTTTTGCCAGTGTTTCATTTTGATTCTGATGTACAGGTTTCCTTTAAATAGCATCTTGCTATTTTATTTTTTCTTCATGTACTCACGTTTTTCCTTTTTTTTTTTGTAGATATTCATACATATCTTTTGTGTTTTTTTCTGGTTTTCTTCACTTTAATGTAGTTACCTTTTTGATCTTGTTATAAATCAGGCTGTTAACACTATTTTTGTTCTTTCCTCAGAACCACTCCCTTAAGTCTTTTGTTCCCATTAATTGTTATTTAGTGTCTGGATAGAAATACAGTGCTTTTGTACTGTGTGAAAACAGGCTGTGAAATGTTCCCTATTACCCATATTAAGTGACTAATAGTTTTTAATTCATGCACCAAAATATTTTATTAAAATGGGCTTAATTTGAGTCCCAACACTGATCTGTGTTACTTGTTACTTTTTTAAACACTTTTCAGAATACTTGAGTTAATTTTATTTTTATTGATTTATATTTAGAAATGCAGTAGTCTACATTTCCTGTTTCTTTTTTCAGCCTGTCTTGTTAATCCTTCCACAGCCATCACTCTTTTTCCCTTCTGTTCCTCCTCATTCTTTATTCAGCCCAAAGCACAAATGGATGCATGGTCATTTGGGCTGAGAAAGCCAGGGTCACACATTGGCGGCATCACACTTGCCTGTGTCATTGGGTGCAGAATTTGTCCTGGCCCCTGTTACCTGAAGGGGCTTGAAGTGGGTGCATAAGAAAAGTGTGTGTGTGTGTGTCCTTTGCCCTGCTTCTTCAAGATCTGCAATTGCTGGCCTTCAGCAAATCCAGTGAGACTTTTGAATAAACTATAGTATTGAGAGGCTGCAAGTATTTTTTTGTGTGGATTGTATGGACTATTGCACTTTCAAATAAATTCCCACCAAATAAATAAACAAAAAATAGTACTCCCCACTATGGCTCTATTTTGAACCTTCTTTTTGGATAAGGAAAATATTTCTAAAATACTTTATAATGAATTTAATTCGTCTTAGAATAAGAGAGTAGTTTTAAAAGAATCCATATGCTGTGTTACAGGTAAACTGATGCAGGTAGTGTTTGGCCACTGGGATGTTGTAACCTGTCTGGCTCGTTCTGAGTCCTACATTGGAGGGAATTGTTACATCCTCTCAGGGTCCCGGGATGCAACCTTGCTGCTCTGGTACTGGAATGGCAAAACCAACATCATCGGTGATAACCCAAGAGGTAAGAAAAAACAGAAGAACCTGGTTTATAAGGAGGTTGTCTCAAAATGCCTTGAGCAAACACTTCATAGGATAAAATTTTAGGTAGGGTACTACGTACCTAATCCTCGCTCTCACATACCAGTCATTCTAATTGGTTCCAGTGCAAGCAACAGGGCTCATACCATATAACCAAACTAAGAAGGGAGAGTAACCCTGCTCCACCCTAATTCAGTTTTAACCTCTCCCCACCCAAACACCTTGCACTTGCCAAAGTATTTATTCTCTTCCATCTTGCACCATTTCCCAGGAATTCCTGAATCCTGTCTTTTATTAATGAAGATTCTCTCTTTTAACTGTATAAAAAACAGTGAACCACTATGACTGTACCACCCTGTTTTATGTAACGGGAAAGGTAGAAAGTGATCTTGGTTTATGCCAGTTTCATTCCACACACAAAAAAAAATTATTTCTGATCCCCAAAGAAAAGAAAAAGGCAGACATTCAGTTGAGAAAAAGCCTGGAGTAAGCCATTTTACAGGAATGAGGGGCTTTCAAGACAACCTGTGAGAGCTATATGCTTAAATTTAGGGGCAAATCATCGCCAAACAGTGGTCCTGTTCAGCCAAAAATAAAATACTCTGAAGGGAAGGAGTGAGAAGCAATATATTCTGTCCTAAGAGGAGTATTTCTTAGGTTTTTTCCATTCATTTAAGGTGTTCTCTGACCCTGTTTAAATAGTGGTAAAAACTGGCCTGCAGAGGACAAAATGGACATCTGGAAAGCAAAGAGTGGTGTTAGATCTGTCATATTTTGCAGTTATAGCTGGCACACAATTTTATGTAATTGAAACAATACCTGATAGCTTCCAAATTAATCAATTTGGTAAAGTTGTGTGTTCCATATTCAATCTGTTACTCATCTGGAGTTATTTGAATTTGAAACATAGAGGTGGCTTGACTGAAATTGCATCCTGTGAACCACTTTGAAGAAGCACAACTAATTAATATCAGAACGAATATCGGAAATTTAACTTGCAAATTATTTGATGTTGACTGTGAAAACTATTCAAAAGTTGAACAAGATGCAGTTCAGTTCAGACAGCTGCAGAATCTTAAGGCAGAGGATGTGTGAAAACTATCCCTATTATCCTTCCAAGTGGCCCTCTTCAAGAGATGACAGTTTTTCTGGGAAGTGGCTAGCGGAATTTTATGAGCTTCTTTAAATAAATATGGCTTTTCTTGAGGGAAAAAATATCTGTGAATACTTCATACATATTTTACAATCTATCAATTTAAAGAAAATTCAAACTGTGTTAATTTTGCTGACCTTGTAAACTTGGAAACTTCAAAGAGTTTGCAGATTCCTAGGCCTGCCCTGAGAAGTTGTACTTGTCCCACATTTGCCAGGCTTCCCTGCTCTATGAACAAGACCTCGAGGCTATAGGATCCTTGATCACCCTAAAAGATCACTTGCTGCGGTTCTGTACCTAGTATTTGACTCAAATACATAGATTTTGTTATACTCTATTGTCTATCTTCTCTAATGCAGATTTCTAAGGAATTAAAATTTTGTGGTTTTTGAAGTTAGGCTACTGTAGCTGCTCTTTAAAATCAAACAGTAGCTACCTGGTAAGTCTCTGTGCTTGCAGTTCTTTTAAACTTGGTTTTTTAGGGAGTTGCAATGGCTCCTGTGTTTACCAATTGCCCTTATGTAGGGCTTTTTTTGTGATACAGCAAGCTTGGAAACCTTTGTTATCAACTGGAATCTCATGGCACTATACGTAGTCCTAGACATGGGTATAGACAGTTCCTGCTTCAAAGAGATGGTAATCTGGGGTGTTTAATTTTTCCCAGAAATAGCTGTCTGTAGGCTTCTCTGTTCAGTCAGAAATTTTTTTGAAAAGACAAATAAAAAGAGCTGTTTCTGCTTACTCCTGATTTTGTCAGAAATGGAAAGCACCACCAGACTTGTTGGGTTCTGAGCCCTGTTACTGCAGCTGTAACTTCCATCCATTTGCAGGATGTTGATATTTAACTGGTCTAATGTCTTTCTGTGTTTGAAGCTTACGATTTTTTTTACCTAAAGTTATAATTTATTCATGCTTTCAATGATCACTAGTCACTGGAATTTTGGATACTCTCAAAGTTGATAGTTATTTTCTATTTTTTCTCTATTTAATTATCTCTAATATCCATCTTAAGATGATTTCACAACAATGTGCAGCTAATGGTACTTTACCAGATCATGGTGCTGGAGTAGTTTCAAGAAAAATAATTTAAACCAGGGAGTGTTTGTTTCCTCCTCTCATGTACCTGTTGCCTCTGGTGTACATCAGCCAGCAGGCTGGTATGATCCGTCTACCCTAAATAATATCCCATTAGGCACCCATTATTCCACCAGTTACATTTTATTTAGGTTCATTTGTCTGATTTCTTTACTTTCAGAGCACTGAGCTCTGGAGCTCTGGCTGTGCATATTCATGTTTTACAATGATACTTTAGCTGGAAAGCCAGGTGGGCTATGGCACGCGTGCTAAATAAGTGGTTTGATATTCTTTATCAAGGACAATTTTCTGGCTAACTGACTGTATTGAAAAATTCTCTGGTTTTGGTTTAACAGAAGAAAAATGTTACTGAAATACTAATTATTTACATAAGCTAACTTTTAGCTGTGTGGCTGACTTTTTAAAGAAATTACACCTATGCAGTCTCACTATCCTAGTTTCTCCCCAATAACTCTCAAATGCATTGATCAATGTAAACCAAATCTGACAAATTGAGGTCTCAGAGATATGAAATTTCTACATGGGACACATCTGTTGGAAACTATTTTATTCTTCACAAAACAGCTTGATTACATTTAGGTTAAAACGATTTTTTCTTCTCAAATTAAAACGTGAAATTCAAAAAAATATTTCATTATGCTCTTTGATCAGATGTAGAGTTTTTCTCTTTCTAAATTAATTGGTTTTGAAAATGTAAAAGCATGGCAGTACTTCACTTTGGAGCACAGGCCTTTTTTTGATGCAGAAATGTTTCTGGGGACAATTTCTGACCAAGCCTCGGAATAATTCAGAACAGAGCTAAGGACCTGAAGTAGTTGTATCCTTTGGAATAGCCTTGAGGTGTTTTCCTTTCACGTTAATTAGCATCATTTACTGTGGAGATGTAAAGTCATTTTGCGTAGCGCAAGGTACTTTTCCTTTTCTCTCCTTGGCATGTGGCTGGCTTGGGGGAGGTGGGAGGGAGAGGATGTATCCCTCCCCTCGGTACTCCTTGGAGCCCATGTGTGATCTGTGTCACACAAAGTTGGCTTCTGCATATTTAGAGGCCCCACTTGGGGACGTGACATTATGCACCAGGACTTGTGTGGTGGAATGTGTGGAGATTCCTGGGAGAGGGCTGTGGAAAGATGCTGTGTTTTGTCCTTGCCTGGCATAACGAGGTGGAGGTGGAGGGGAGGCGAGAAGTGGGGGGTGGGAGGAGGAATTGTGTGATGGCTGGAGAAAAGAGATGAGAGAACTCATTTGCATACAAATGGTGAGCATCACTTTCAGATCCCACTTTCGCTTTGAAGCTCAAGTGGCAACTCGTAGTGTTTGGACATTTCCTAGGCTGGGGGGATTGCATTTTCCTTTGTAATCACAGAACCATAGGAAACAGGGCGGGCAGGAGCTTTGGTCACCTGATATATTCTCTTTTCCCAGTGAGGGCTTAACTATGCCAAAACCATTCTCCACTGATGGTTGTCCAATCTTTCCTTAAAAACTTCAGCAAATACATTTTTGGGCCTTAGCAGCCCTGTCCTTAGCAGTCTGTTCCCACTGTTCAGCGTAGTATCCAGTTCTTTTTGCAGCAGTTGCATTCTATCATCTTTTATCTATTTTTCCTTTGTGTGGAGAACAGATTATTTCCTTCTTGCAACCACTTCCAGTTATTTGGATTGCCATGACCTGCAATTCTTTCTCTCCAACTTTAATAACTCAATTCTTTGTTTTTTTGCCATAAGTCATGTTTTTCCAGACCTCTGACTTTTCTCGTTTGTTCCTCTCTTCAGTTGACTGTCTTCCTCAAAGTAGACCCAGGAATGCAGCTGAAGCCTTTCCAGTAATAAGTAGAAAACAACCTGTTTTACAGACCAGTACTTTACACATGCCCAGGGAATATCTGTTTCTTTCAAAACACCATGACACTGTCAATTCTTTTAAGGGTATGAGCCAATATGAATGTCAGTGTTTCCTGAAGAATCTACTCACTTGTCTCCTTCTCTGTGTAGTTTAGCTGTGGAATCTTGTCTTGAAACTTTCTGAAGTGTATTCTGTTTTTAGACTGTTTCTCCAATGTGTCAAACTTACTTTGAATTCTCATTCTGTCCTCCAGCAGCCTTGCAGCAGCTCATATCTGCAAATATACTTTGCAGTCTTATTCTATTAAATTGGTGATTAAAGCAAATGTTAGCTAGTACAGAGTTCAGGAATGCCCATCAATACAGTTACCATTTTGACAATGAATAGCTTTCTGAATATAGCTTTCCAATGTATAATAGGATCTTCTGAACTTGTGGTTCCCTATTTTCCTTAAGAAATTGCTCACGTGGAACAGTGCTAGAGTTCTTACTGAAGTAAGAATATGTGATGGCTCCCTGAACACATCTTGTTACTTTGCCCTTGCAAGAAAAAATAGTTGACATGATTTGTTCAGAACAAATCCAAATCAGCTGTTACTCATCTCCTTGTTTTCTTGTAGGAATTTGTATGTGTATATATAAAGATATAAATGTTCTGCCAGTATTTTTTCTGTTTGTTGGGATTAAGCAGACTACTCTCTAATTTTTCTTTTTCCTTCTTCTTAAACAACACAAGACTTTTTTAAATCTTGCAGAACCCCACCCAATATCCACAAAACAATAGTTATAGCTCCGGGATTACATAGTTTCATTATCACAGTGTCACTATTATCAGGCCAGTTGAGTGCCAAACATTTGCCTCATTCAGGTATTCTCTAGTTGAGACAACAGTTTTCATTGCTGGTTTTACTTGGGTTTGATGTCTGATTGCAATTGATCTTTTCCTGAAGTACTTTGTGAGGCATCATCTACTGGTATTGCTTGCTCTTAATAACAGACCAACTTCTTGAGAGAACTTGCCATATTTTTGTGTTTTTAGAATGTTATTCCTGATGTCCTTGTTAGTTACATCTCATCTATGTGTGGCTCTCCTGGGTTTGTCTCTGCTCTGCTCATACCCTGTTGCTTACACTGTTTCAGAAATACCTCATTTATTTTGATCTTTCTGCCTGACTTTCTTGTGTTAGAGTTGTTGGAGAACTCTGAGTTGTGCCAGCTGGGATCTTGTCAGTCTTATCCCTGTGCTGTACTGGAGCAGCTTTCACTAGTATCCTTATTATTTTCCTTTGTTTTCTGTAGACTTTGTGGCCCATGAGATCTTACAGAATGATATTCTGTATCTATTGAAACCTGTTTTCCCAAAATACTTCAGGAATTATCTTGTCCTTGATCTCTCCCTTATAAAGCATATTGAACATTCTCATATCTTTGCCACTGTCATGTAAATTCCTTTCAGCACTGTGGTTTTTTAATTTGTTTTTCTATATTGGTTATAATCGTATCTAGAAGGTCATCTCTAGCTGTTATGTATTAAAAATTATCACCAAATTGCTTTCTACACACATACTTTTGGTATTCCTTTACCAACAAATGACTTTGTAGTTGGAATATCCTATTTTCTCCAGTCTTCCTTAATAATCCTTCACCTACATGGACCAGGTAGAGGCCAATCATATTAGTGAATGTAAATCTATGTCTTCAAGGTTTTTGGTTTTTCACTGTAGCTATTTTGTTTGGATGTACTTTCTTGAAGGGGAGGTTTACAGTGGTGAATGTAATTGTCTTAATATTGTTTATGCTTCTAAAATGGTTTGTGCTTAAAAAATGGTAGGCTTTTCTGTAGTCCAGTGGAAGATAAAGTGTTTTTCTGCTATTCTTCCTCTTTATCCATGGAAAATGAAGAGATGGTTCTGGTGCTTTCAAATATCTACAAATGCGTCCACAATTATGTTTTAGTTTTCATCTTTTGAAAAAACAAAAATATTTTTAATTAGAAATTTGATTTACTTAAGGAAATTAAGGCTTGACTGATAAAAATATTCGGTGCTATAAAATGTACAGTCTGTGTATAACTGTGTCACTACTGCTAATACTAATGGGCTCTCTTCTGAGTTACTGCATTGATCTTCCACACATATGTGAATAAAACAAATTATATTACCTCTTTTATGTTAGCCCATAAAACCAGAAAATGTTACTCTCTGTATGTATCACATTTGCATCACGAGGACTATGGGGGTGCTTTCATTGCATAGCTTTATATTTTTTAGAGGGTACTATATTCAGGTATTCTGAAGTGTGGGAGATAAATGGGTTTAGTAGTGTAGCTGTGTAGCAGGACTCGTGTGAATGTAAGCACCTGATTTCATACTTAAAAATACAATTACTGTATTTAACTAAGATTTACTTGGGAGGATTCACTGAACAGTTTTGCTATTGCAAAGGTGTAGAATATCTCCCTCAGATGCAAATTTTTAAAATGCACTATCTTCTCAATTTATAAAATATGAAATCTCCCAAAGGATTCAAAATTTAATCACATTTTTTTGTCTTGCTGAAGAACAGTCTTGCTCCTACCCAAGCTACTTTTAAAAGAAACTGCATTTTTGTTTGATTTTTACTTAGCTAGAATTCCTAAATAAATGTTCGAATCCCTGCAAGACTTTTATCAATTAACATTATTATTATTAAATATATATGTATAATATGTATAGTGTATATATTATAAAATAATTATAAATTATATTAACATAAAAGCTATTATCTTGAGACTAGAGAAATCATTAGTTTTAATTGTATTGGTAATCATAGGAAAAGATAAAACATCTGTATTTCATCAACTGCTACAGACGTTTTTCAGTTGGAAAATTTAAACTTTTTGTGAGTGCTTCATAATTAAAGTGGATAATGCAAGCAATTTAAACTTTGAAATTATACCTGATGAGCGTCTTTGTGTTGGTTGATTGACGAATAACGTAATGGGTAAGAATTTCTTTGTGCTCAGACACACTAATCCTGTAAAGTTGAATTCTGTGAGGATTGCTTAGATGCTTCTCTCTCCACACAGTGAGCAGTCACACTGATTTCAGGCAAATCATGTGTCTGCTGTTAACTCTGTAGGCAAAAAAACCTACCTTCTTCCCTCATCCTCATCTTGAATTAACCTACATCTTCCCAGGTCTGCATGACCTGGACTTTATTTTCAAAATTCGTTTCAAAACCGATGGTAATAGAGAAGATGAGAGTCCACATTTCCAAAGAATGTTTATAGCATAAATATTTATTTAGAATTCTAATTATTATTTTTTAAAAATTGAGAGTAATTTGCTTAACAACAGCTTCTCTTAAAAAAATTAATTGGAAAGTACTTGTAGAAAGCTGACCTGTTAATGTTCCCTTTTGCTTTTATCGTGGTAAGTAGCAGGAGCATCAAAATGTCCATAAATCACTGATCAGGTTAGTTAGTAATGGAAATTCTCCTGTTACTGTTACTTTCTGTCTACCAGAATAGCTAAAAATTTGCAGAGCCTCAAAATACTAAAATATGTTTGAAATTGCCACACCTATAAAGGCAATACTTCACTGAAGTCAGCCTGGTAAGAAACGAGTGTTGCTCCAGCACTGAGTTTTAGGACAGTCTGCACATGCTCCTTTAGGTGCTCAATAGCACTTTTATGTTTTTTACCCTTCCACGCATTTTGTACGTTATTGTGTGAGCCCTTCTTAAAAAAAACAGCCAGTAAATACTTCAGTATTATTTTAACATTGTTTTACTGCAGGCATAACAAATATTCTTTGTTTCTCAAAAATGGCAGGACAGCACAATGTTGTATGGAAAGCCAGAGTCCTTCAGCACCATCTGCTGGCATCCAGTTGAAGCTGATCTCGGGACTGGATCCTAAGCACTATCTAGTAAAATATTAAAAATATCTATTCACGTTTGTGGGGAAAAAAACTTTAAAAATTCATTTGTAGTATAATTTTTATCATTTTATTGAAATTATAATGAGAAAATACAACGTGAATTTAAGTTCAGCATATGAACTGAAACAGAAATAGGTCAGGAGTGTTTTGTTAAGTGGGACTGTAAAAAGAAATTGAGCACTTTTCTTTTTACTTTAAAGGGCTTTAACAAGCGCAGTATTACATTTTTCTATTTGTGTTGCAAGTCCAATTCAGTAAAAAGTTTGTCACAGAGGAGATCCACAAGACTTGGAAAAGTATCCATAACATGTGTTTGAAAGGCGTAGCAACCTCTAAATGTTCTTTTACGTAACATTTATTGCATTATCTGATGTTAGCCTTGAAAGCCTCATGAAAGCTTAGTGGACAGAGCAGTAACTGATGCTGTAACTGGTCCCACAGTTCCCTGTAGCTTCACAGGTAACAAGGACTGGGGCAGTCTTTGTGAATCTGGAACAGAGCCTTAAATTCTGCAGCCACAAAAGGTCACTGTCCTTTCTTCTTTCAGCTGTAACACATTGATACCTCAAAGGGTTTGAGGCCTCATTGTACCTCATTGTATGGAGGCCTCCAAGTACTCTGTAAATCACATTTAAATGATCGTTCTACCTTCCACATATTTAAACTGGAAAAAAGATGAGGAGTAACAGGTGGATGAATTCTGGTATATCTGGAAATCTGCAATGATGCTGCACAAGCCAGATAATTCTGTGTTTATAGAATGTCAACAGTCATGTGATAGATACCTGTGAGGACAAGGCCTTCATTGTAAAGAACTTGCAATAGCATTCACAGATAGTTTGGAAAGCAGCTAAATAGTCACAGTGGCTTGGTAGTTATGAGCGTGTAAATTTGTGTGCCATAAATACTTGTTTTGGCTGAAAGTACGTCCTACAGTGTTAAGTGCAGCATCTGTATCGTCCTTGTTTTCCGCTGGCTAAGAGATTGTGTTTCAGGATTTGTCAATCAGTAAGTAATTCAAAGAAGCATTGTAGAGCAAGTTTTGAGGCAATCAAGGCCATGTGTATTTTGAGACTGGAAACAGAGAAGGAGTTTGGATGTTGCTTTTTTGGCAGTATCCAGCTTCAGGTGTTACTAAAATTCGATGCATGAAATTCTCCAGCAGGATGAAGATATTTGGTACTCCATGATGCAACACAGATCTTTGAGTTCCAGGAAAAACAGTGCTGTATTTATGACTTGTAACTAATAGTGGATGTGGTAAAAGGAATTATATTCAGATGGTAAATGAATACAACCTTAATGTGCACCATATACAGAGCTGTAGGATGATGTACTGATAATACATCACATTTAGTTACCTTGGTTGGTTGCTGAGAAAAATCACCATTCAGTTCAAAGTCTGTAACCACGTAACACAGAACAGAGTATTGCAGAAGATAAAATAATTTAAATAAATAGTCTAGAATTAGACCACCAGCATAAATGTTTTAAAAATTACTTGATCAATACAATAATCCTGACTTGGGTAAGAAATTATTTGGTAAGTGTTTCTGGATCAAAATTCTACTACTAGCACTAGCAACATGGAGATACTGGAGTTATGGCCTGCCTCATTGAGAAAGTATCTGGTTTAAAGAGTTACTTGTAGAAAGACAGCTAATTTATGTGTTCTCTGAACTTGATGTATGCCATCAGTGCTCCCACTTACATTGGTAAGTAAAGATGGTGAGCATCTCTCTAGTACAATATACTACTGGTGGCAGTACTGGTTTGAAATTACCTTTACAAAAGTAATTGAATAGCTAAAGCACAGACTTTAAAATAAATTATTTTGATGTATTTTAATAGGGGGAAATAAAAAGATCATAAAAAACTGCCAAACTGAGTGGAATTATTATAGGAAACCTCTCATCCCAGATTATATTTTGCCCAAGTTGTGAAATACTGTATAGGTTTCAACTAGATGTAGTCATCTTAGTTTATCTTAGCTGCTATTTCTGACTGAAGTAATTGCTTGATTGGGTTTCCTTTCCTTTTCTGTTTAGGTTTGTTGTCTTTTTTTCTTGAACTCACTAGGTAATGGTAACTAGAAACCAAAAGAGAGAAATATGAAGAAAATAGATTTTTTTTTTTTTTTAGTATAAACAAAAAAAGCCCCTTCATAAACCAGTTTTAGAACATTATCAGACAAAAATGACAGTGTTCTAAAACTTCAAAGCTGCCATTTAAGTAGCAGTTTATGAAACCGGGATGGTGCAAATATTAAAATATTAATGTACACTGACCCTGAATATTCACCTGCAGATACTTTCCAGGGGCTTCAAAAAGGCCCACGTTCAGTGGGAGGAGTCCTGCTGAATGACTTCCAGGATTTGCAGCAGATGAATACCTACTAAGGGAGAACTTGTTCCAGAAAGTTTTGTGTTGCACATGGTGTAGGAATTAAGACACTGGGGATTATTGACGTTTGAAGTCTGAATTGTAACACCCGGTTTATGAAGGTCTCTTAAATCTTCTTCTTTATTGTGTTTGTTTTGGAAACGTAGTTTTTGTCACACAGCATGTATGAAAAATCTCTCGTTAATACTGAATAAATGTTGGTCACTTGTTGCACAGTGACGCTGAGGGAAGTACAGTAAGCCCTCCTGTGTTATATTTACTGAAATGAATCCTACAAGATAAATATAATGTATTTTTTCCTTACTGAGCAAACTATAGCATCTCCTGGGCTTTGCATGTTTAGGTTTTGCTTCAGGATAGAATTGTTCAAAGATATTGTTCCTTTTTCAGAAAATACAGGGTTGAAGTGTTTCTTTACAAAACCAAAGCTTGCATCCTGGCATAAGGTTGTACTTCTTGTGGTAAAATAAGTCTGAACAGATGGGAAGTAGTTTGAAGGAATTAAGAGCAAATGCTGATGGAGTGTCATGTGAAGAACCAGACAACAATGAAGTTCCTATATAACATGAAAATATTATGTTGTTACATAAAAATGCTTATTTACAAAGAAAAGATTATTCAGACTGAAGCTTTAGGAATACTTCAATAATTTTGTGTGGTATTACTTGAGTAAGATCTCTCATCCATCAGATAACTTTTTGTGGCAGTGAAATGGGATTCTAATCATTTGGCCCATTATGTGATCTGTAAATAATGTTAATGCACAGACCTTATATAATATTTGACAGTTATCACTTTGATGCAATTAAACTCTGAAACCCGCTATATAATTAACATAGGAGCTTAGCTGCAAATTAGTTTTCTTGATTTACCTACATCTTGCTGAGAGCATTTTTGTCCAGATATCCTGTATTCTGTACATACATCTCTACTTCTCACATTTATTTCAAACCTTTTATTGTTTTCCTCAATTTTTAATCATAAAAAGCAACTTCCAAATTGGGAAATTTAAAAAATGAATTTTAGAAGGCCTTTCTTATGTGTATAATTTGCTTTTGTTGATGTATCGTTCTGAGAAAGCATTCAATCACTTGCTTTCGCAAGAAATAGGTAAAATGACAGATTAACTGGTACTTCATTTAATTTGGATTTTATATTGACATAAAAATCACATAATTAATTTGCCATTTAAAAGTGCCCCACAGCCTCTGCAATCATAGAATAATTTAGAAATTGCTGTTTAGGTCTCTGTGACTTGTAATAGTTAACTGTCTTCTCAGTATAAAACATAGCACAGTCAAATATTTTATATTTTAATGTGTTGCATAATATTCTCTCACCGATAAATAGTAGGAAGAATATCTTGTATTTAATTGTGAGGTAAGTTTTTTAGGTAATCTCTAGTTTGATTTCTTTCTAGGAAGATACTTTTCTTCAAATGCGTTCTTATGTTTGGCTCAGCTTTTACAGCTTAGTGCTGAAACTAAAGAAAGCGGCCATTTCAGGAATTTGCTGATGGATTTAAAATGTCATGATCCTGCTTTGTATTGTAACATCACCAAAGCTGAAAAAAATAGCAGAGAGAGACCCAGCAATACAAACCAATATCGTGTTCTCTCCAGTAAGGCTTTTCTTCTTCTGGATGTCATTAAACTGGAAGAAAGTTTTGACTTTGCCATAATCCCACTGTTCCTTTTTAAACGTTGTTTCCAAAAGCCTAACATTTTTTCACTGATATATCACCACGGGCTGACATGATATCATGTGCTCTTCTTTTATCTTCTGAAGCTCGAATTTTATGATTTAAAATGTACTTTAGTCACTTAAGTAAGAGTGATATTTTATGTTATTTTCTCAGGGAAAACAGCTTTGCAGAAATTATTTATTGGAATGTAGGTGAGTTCTTTTGAAATAATTTGAATGGTTGCTGCAAAAGTAAAGTATTCTGTCCATTACTGGAAAATAACTTTATGTGTGCCTCCTGTGACTTAAATAAATCATTGATGGCATTTGTAGCAATGTGAATGTGGCATTAAGAATCTTACAGCATTCCGCTCCAAGCAGCAATCCAGTGAAGGGATAGTCTCAGGATATCACTATATCCTACGCTGAGAAAAGCACATCTGTAAAACTATTGTGTCCTGGTTATTAGTGCTAGGATTTGAACTATCTTTAATTTCATTTGACTTGTTCATCTTCCTTAAGGATCTCCATACAGATTCTCTGAGTATTCTTTTCAGCCCTTAGTTAGGGTTTGCATCAGTGGTCGTAAACCTGCTTAGCGGACAAAGACTCTCTTCCCTTTGAAGTCACTTCCCCAGCTTTTCAAAAGGGTCTGCAAGTCTGTTCTCCTAAAACAATTTAGAAAAGTTTGAAGTGGTGCCCCTTAAACCAGCAACAAAATAAAATTTTCTCTTTGCATTATTGAAAACCATGACAATCTTTTGAAGCAATAACAGTTTAAAAGCTTTTAAAGAAATCTGTTCTGCTCTATGACCAGCTTTTAAGTTGACCCCATTATTTGGGAAATCAGAGGCTTGGAAACCCCTAAATACTTGACATTCTTATCAAAGGAGTCAGCCTGACTTTTCACAGGACTCCTCTTTTACAGTATCTATTCAAATCCTAAGTTCTTTAAAGATACTACTCAGATTTCTTTTTTTTTGTTTGTTTGGGTTGGGTTTTTTTTAAGTGTTTCTTTATTTCAAAAATAATTTAGGGAACACTTGATACAATCTATGAAACACTGATCCTTCCACCTGTAGATTTATACTCTATTATGTTTGAAGTCAAGTCCAAATTCTGAAAAGACTGTGAGTGTTACTTAGGTAATTTTATTTTCTGTGAACTGTGATAAATATATATTCTCAGTTTCTACTTCTTGATTTAAGAATCTTATCTCCTACATTTTATGGATATAGTTGCTGACAGCCTTATACACGTAAAGCCTATAACAATGTAGATGCTGTAAGCAATAAGTTTACTCTCCTGATTTTGTTTATCCTCCTAATAATTCATTCAGGCATTGCTTCTCATAAGTGCTTCTAACTCCAACCTCTTACATTCATTACCTCCTGCAATGTTGTATATTTAAAACTTCTCTGCTTTCAAAAGTTTCATTAATGTGAAGTGTATAATTAGATGAATTCCTTGCTGATCTATGCAAGTATGTGTTAATGCAATTTCTGAAAGCAGGAGAAAGCAATAAAACCAAAATTCTAAAATTTTGTTAATATAGGCAGCTCATTTAAAAGCAAACAAACTAACAAGACCTTTAAATGCACAAAGCTGCCTCCTTTTAGGGCTTGGGAACGACAGGGAGAAGTAATTGGGTTGGCAACATTAAATCGTTACTGGATAGTATATGACTGTTATGGTTGCTGTTACATTTTCCCCTAAAACTGCAGGTTTGTGGCTTGGCTACCTAGTGTTCATTTATGAATCTTCTGAGGTGCCCAGCCCATGTTTAGGGGAGCAAAGTTCAGTAGAGCAACTTTGCTCTGAAAGGTTTGTGAGCAAAATTCACAGGATCAGCCACCGGAGAAGTACCTAGAGGTCATTAAATCCACCCTTATGCTTCTAATTTGTTGGGAGTTTTTCCTTTGCTCCCGAACTGGCTGCCATACTTCCTGGGCTTGAGAGTGTGTTTTCAAACAATATATGAAACAACAGTGACAGCTTTTGATGGCTATTTCTTAAGAGATTAGGGCAATTCAGCAAGTTGCTCCAAAGCATGTTCACATTTAAAATGCTGGCAACATACATGCCTGGGTGTGTACATGTATGCACACACATATATAATGTCTGTGTCTATATCTAAGAAGAAATATTTACTTTCCAAAATTTTGTATGAATATAAATTATAATAGTAACTGCAGAATAAATCAAATTTGGAAAGGTCAAAATTCTTGATTTGAGACCTTGTCATAGATTATGGCCTTTACCTAAAAGCCATTGGAATGTGGCAGCTGCGCAGATGTTTTGGGAAGTGGTATAAATGGTCTGAGTAAATGTATTTATGCAAGCCCAGATCTTACACTTTTTTTCCAGAGAAGTCTCTCAGTGTTGCATGTGCAGGGTCTGAGAAACTATAAATATAGCTCCATGATTTCTAATAACACTCTCTACCAGTATTGCTGGCACTGCTCTACATGGACAGATTAATGACATTATGCTGGGTTTATCTTTTAACAAGTTACAACCCCAAATGTAATTTGATGGATGCTAACTTAGTGGCTCATGGAGCCAATTGGTCCCATTATTACTCCATGTCTTTGCAAAACCATCTCCTGTTTCTCAAGTGAAATAAAAGGTTGATTTTACCACTGCTTTACTGCCTTATCTCACATATCATCATTTATTGTGAAGTGAAATTATTTCCTGCTGCTTAAAAACTCATCTAAACCTTTTGAAAACTACATGATAACATTGCCCAAGAAAAATCCTTTAAACACTTTGTGGAATGCTATGAACGAGCTAATTACAAATAATACAAAAATAACTTTGTGATTTTTGTGAAATGCCAGCTCTCTTGAAGAGGGCAGTGAATAACCTGTTAGTGAAGGTATAAAAAGATTTAAAGAGCTTTATATAAAGCATTTGCTTACCCTTTCTCTTCCTTGACCTGGAGAATAATGTTTTTTCCTTTAATTGTGCCAGTTGTACAATTTTTCTTTTTTTATTGTATCCATATATGTTTCATTATAAAGAGAATCTCAAAAAAACCCCCAAAACGCATGTTCGTGTTGCAGGGAAATGTCCAATAGGAGCATTAATGTTGGGTTTGAGTGGGATTTTTTTGGAAATTCTTCAGAAATTCATACTGATTTGTTTTGAAGCTCCACATCTTCCAAAGAACTCGACCTCAGGCTGAGGTTTCAGCACTGTTATTAGGTTAAAGTAAAATCAGTCACTGAATGTTTTCCTCCATCTTTGGGCACTGTTGGTGTCTTCTCTTGGTACCTGCTGTAGTGATACTTGCATTTAGTAGTGGCTGTTATAGGAAAGGGTAGCAATTGTCTTAAATCTCTCCCTCCACAAAATATAAATAGAGGGAAAGACAGAGAGGAGGGGAAACCAACTTTGGTTGGTTTTACTGCACACCTGACTTTCCTATTACTGCGTGTTAGTAAATGTGCGGGCAGAGTGCTGCTGCTGTACTGCACAGGTAGGAGTACAGCACTCTCCTATGCAAACAGGAGCATTGAACTGATTTGTAAGCAACATGAACTCAAAGAGCAAGGAAACAGAAGGTGCTTCAGTGATGGAAAGCAGTGATTTTGGGAATAGACTGTAACCAAGGATTGCTTTTATTGTTTCTTCTTTGAAGGTGATTTTGCAACTCCTCGAGCTGTTCTGACAGGACATGACTATGAGATCACCTGTGCTGTCATTTGTGCTGAGCTTGGCCTAGTAATAAGTGGTTCAAAAGGTAAGGTAGCTCTTGTCATTTCTTTCTCTTCATGAAGCTATAATCCTAATGCTAAAAGGAATATAGTCTCAGGTGGCAGAATTTATGACCTTTATGGTGGTTTTATTTCTAACCTTTTTTTTTAGTTGCTATGGAATTTGAAACCTCTTTTAAACATATTAAAGCTGAGGATTGTTCAGACATTTGTAAGAAGAGGCAACCACATCAATTTCCCTCCTGATTGCTATTTCTGTTTGTTTATCCAGTGTGTAATTTCATATAGCATAGTTGGATACAGCCTTTGAGGGCCAGGATGGTGAAGAGTGGCTGTTATGGATAACTTTTCAAAAAAGGGAAGCAAAAATTAGTTTTAGGAGAATGTGCTGGATTGTTAGTTTGATGAAGGGTGTGTATAAACTACTGGTAGTTCTGTTCAAGCTCTTTGAGCTTGGCTGCAAAGCCTCTAATATGCCCCATTTATGTTCTCAAAGACCTGCTTTTGGCAGGCAAATTATAAAGAATGATGTTGATTCTATGGATATTCTTTATAAGTTTCTTATTTGCTTAATTGTCCACGATTATTTTGAAACCGTAAATTTCTTGGAATTAGTATCTTTCTGCCTTAGTGTTTCTAAAGTAGCTACTCAGAGACACTTCTTCAGAGCTGGGTGTACTCATGATCTGTACCTCTGTGCATTTCTGTTTTATGCATGTGAACTCATGTGGCTTATGTACAAAGTTGGTATTTGTCAAAATATGGTAAAAAAGCAAATATTTACTGGGTCACGTATGGCTTAAAATCTTAATATGAGAACATACACTTTCAGAATACCTACATATGTAAATTCATTACTCTTAGCTCTGTCTGTCTTTGTGTTTTGAAAATATCTTTTTAAGGTTCAGTATGTTTAATTACTCAAAATTAACTAATCTCAAAATTAACTACTTCCAGCTTTAAAAGAAAATCCACAAAAGTCAATCTGTTAGGACTCTAACTGGTTGTGATAGGTGCTCTAAAATACCTTAATGCAAAGCTTTTAAGGGATAAGATGTTCATCTGACTCTCTGGCCACCCTAAAGTCATAGGCAATCCACCTAAACATAGTAAAAACCATTATAATGTATTATAATAGTGATTATTGAAGTAGAAGTCATGACTTATTATTTGCTATGTCTTTAATTGAGCATATAAATCAATAACCTGAGATCCTATTCTGTCTCACTAGAAGGACCATGTCTCATACATTCTATGAATGGAGATCTGCTGAGGACATTAGAAGGTCCTGAAAGATTACAAGGTCCCGAAAGCTGCCCGAGACCAAAACTTATTCAAGCTTCCAGAGAAGGCCACTGTGTCATATATTATGAAAACGGCCTCTTCTGTGTGTTCAGTGTGAATGGGAGACTGCAAGCCACTATGGAAACAGATGACAAGATAAGGGTGAGTGTCCTCAAATGTGTGCTATCAGTCCCATGGGGAAAACCTGTCGGTGTTGGAGCTGTGTGGAGACTCTTTCTAAACCATAACTGTGTGGTATTAGACCATAGCGTAGCAGCATTCTGAAAAAATTTAAGGGGCCCATGTACTCTTAGTAACATTAGGAGGGGTCTTTTGCAGTTTTAACTGTAAAATAACTCTGTTCATAAAGGAATACTGTGTAGGCATTTCCTTGAGCCAGAGAATACAAATATTACTAATTGCTGACCAGGAGAGGCTGAGCTGCATCTTTACTTTTGAGTGTGAAGGCAGTGGACGTGTTGCTTTGGATGTTAGCTTTCCCTTTCTTTTGGCATCTCTGACTGCATTCCTGCATCTTGGTTCAGATAGCGTGTGTTGTGCTGAGCTCCAGGAAATTTATAGGGATATGTCTGTACTTAACTCTTTTAGCCCTTTGGCATTTCCTACGCAGGCAGCAAAGTTGCACATCTTTAGCTGCAAGAGACATGGAGCAAGTCCAAAACTATGCAGGAGGCATTTTAAGCTTATGGCTTTATGAAAATTATTTTATAATACAGAATGAAGGTCACTTGACAGTTCCTGTGTAATAGTACCTATGAAACAGAACAGAAGCTGCCAGCTGTATTGCAGTGCCGCACCTCCAAGCTGACTTTCATAACCTGATGGAAGACCCCAGGAACTCAGGGACTGGGATTTTCAATGTTCTCTTGAGTTGAAAACTCTCGGAAGTTTTTCCTTTATTTGGATTACATGTGTCAGGAAGAAAATCCCTCTCTGCCGTCATGTTCATTTTACAGAATTACTGCCATTCTTCCAGCTCTTGTGCAAAGTTGTGAGCACTTCTTTCCATACTAAGATGGAAGAATGCGTCAATGTATTTGAAAGAATTTTGATCTTCGTTATTTCCACTTTTTCATTTGTATGGAACAGTGACTGCTTCATTAGCACTGAAGTTTCTGGAACAGTTCAAGATATTCCACTTAAAACCTTCTAAAACTCTTATCATGTACTATGCTCTGCTACTCCAGTATCCATATGTCATCCATTCAAAATGTCAGCTGTGCTGGTGATGGAATATGCAGAAATAACTCTGTGTAGGTCTCTTTTCCATAGTGAGAGTGCAGGGGTCTGCAGGGGTTAGGGGGCATTTGATCTCTGTGTTCTGTGGCAGCCACAAGTGCAGGTTTGAGGCTGAGGAAGTGAAGTAGGAATGTGTATATTTCTGTCCCCAGATATTTTTCCAAATTAATGTAGATTTTTGCATCAATTTCCTGAAATTGTACCTTTGGCTGTCCTTGTACAAATACTTCTGAGATTTTCAGCCTACCCTTCATCCCAGAGTTCTTTCCATAAAGCAAGACCATATCACAGTGTTTTCTCTTTTACATTAATAATGTTGATAATCTGTCACTTTCAGTTGTGATTATGTTGTCAGCTAGGCCAGCAAATCTGTAAAATATCTAGAAATCCCTTGCCGGCTAAAACAATTTCTGTAGTGTTTCAGTCAGTACCCACAGCTTCAGGAATGTTGCTGGAGGCAATGGAAGTTCTGCTCTCTGTGGGCCAGAATTATGTTTGTGGAGGGGTTTGGGGTTTGTTTTGTTTTGTTTTGTTTTCTTTCTCTCCCAGTGGTCCCAGCTGAGCTTTACGCTTAAGCAACCTACAGCGTCTCTGCCAGTGCTTCTGCACTACATCATCTCTGAAGGAGAGTGGCAACGGCATGATTAAAGTGGGGCATTTAAAATGAATAGCACCTACCCATGGGCTGTGCTGACAAACTCTCCTCGTTGGCTTTTGCTTGGGGAGGATAGAAAAGGGAAGGAAAAAGGTCATAAGTGTGGAATCTGTAATGTAACAGTTTCAGTTTTCCTGTGTCATTATGGGCCGGTATTTCAGGACGTTATTGGCAAAACCAGCAGTTTTCAATAGTGATGTTTGGATCAACATTCTGATTTTCTTTCTTGTACTCTTGTGCTAGAAAACTGCCAGAAAAAATTCAGACACTCTGGGGAAATTCAGGGTCTAATCAATGCCTTCCACCTGTTTTTGTTTTAAATACTGTATTGCTCAGTGGAGCTTAGGCATATCGCAGCACATCTACCATGTAGTGTTTAGATATCTTAATGAATAACTTTAACTCTAAATAGTGTACTTGTTCTGAGAGGTAAAGTTATTTTACCCTAAACAAAGACTGTGTGCTGTTTCACCCAGAGGAACCAATTTATTTTCCTTTCCCGAGTCTGTTTTGAAATGTGGAAGTGCCCACAAGACTCCTGCTGCTGTAAGCCAGGGCTGTCACAGTGTCAGCTCTGCCTTTTTACAAAGCACTCTCTTTCAAAAACCTGAAACGTTAAAAGGGATTTGTGCAAAGTTTTGAGACTTTCCAAGGAAATACAAGTCAGAAATGCAGCTTTTAGAACATTGCTGAAATTGTGTGCTTTGGGGATTATTTGAGAGTCTGAAGCTCATGTTGTGAGAAAGATTAGTTGCAGGGTTGTTTCAGTTTCATACCTACCAGAATTGCAGGTAAACTATGCTGGGGAAAAGCAGAACAGTAAAATTGATTCATGTCGTCCTCTATACCAGCTGGACTAGTTGGGAGTAAAAGCATCCTTTCGTTTGTTAAATCTTGAAGAGCATATCATGAAACTGAAATGTTGACAGGGTCACCTTTTTCTTCCATTCATTCCTTCATTCCTTCATTCATTCCCTCATCCCTTAATATATATATATATAGACCAAAGGCTGAGAAATTTATTTATAAACAATAAAAATTAAATAAATCAACATCTTGTCTTCATGACAAGCCAATGACTTAGTAAAATTGCATAGGTATTAGTAAGGGTTCAAAGCCTGTACTTTATTTAATCAAAAGATCACAAAACCTACTGCATTTTGCAGGTAGTGGAAGAGTTAAAGATTAATGGCTTTAATTTGCCTTTTAATATAGCATTTCTTCAGTAAAAGCCTCAAGTATAAAATTCAAGTGAACCATGACCATAAGGTTAATGGATTTTCATCAGCTGAATTTTATAAGTGTAGCAAATAATTATTTGTCACGGTCTTCATTGCAATTTGGAAATACCCTTAGGAGGCTACTATTGCTAGAGAGAAGAAAACCACCCCATATTGATTTTTGCTTCTAATGAATAATCTCTTTAATACTTGTGTGCTTAGTTAGATCTCGTGATCATCTACTCAGTGCATGCTAGTTGTAGATAATTTTCAGCCTTATCAGTTTGTTTTCTGCCTCTGTCTTACTCTACTCTTCTAAGACAGCCTCTAAATTAGAGTTTTCAAGCTCCTTGTGTCTGTGCTTTCGAGGTGCTTAGCACATTTCTGATAGCAACAATCACAGAAGCAATTAATGGTTGGAACATATATTTTTTGGGGGGAGAGGGAAAAGCTTCAACTCACAAGACTGAATTCTAACCTTGGTTAGTATTCTGTTTTTCATACTAGGATATGGTTGGAAAAACTCCATATGTTCTGCTTTATTGTGTCTAAATTTACATGTATGTCTTGTCATAATTCAAAACACGACTGGAATAGGTTTATAATCTTTTTGTTTGCTCAGTGTTACATTTTGTTTACAGTATATGTTTGTGTTTCAATTACACTCCTTTTAAAGTTATTGTATGAAACAAAATTCCAGCAACGTGATCCATTCTAACTCCTTGGGAGTTGTTGCAGTAAACACTCAAAATTTATAACATAATATAGAAGTTCTATCTTAATCTAAGTGTCGCACATCGTATAATTCTTACAGGATGTATTTGGCATCACAGTAATAGAGTGCAGCAATACAAAAAATACAGATGTGCAATATGTCTGACTTCAGTTACTGCTGCTCACAAAGCAGTATCTTGCACACACTGTATATTTTGGTTTCTAGGCTTGTCAGCAGTCTGTATAAACACTTCAGTGTTGCATGAACGTAATGTCTTTGTGTTTTAGTTTCTCTGATTTTTTGGGGGTGCGTGCGCCATAAATTCTCTGTGTTAAGAAAAGCCCCAAACTTCCTTTCCCTGAGGTATGTAAAAAGTTTTGCATATTTGCAAACCTGTATAAGCAGAGACTGCAAGTGCCAAATTACAGACTTCAGGAGAGAGAGAGATGTTTGTAAAATCCCATATTCAGTTCTTTCTACTGTTTCCTAAATTTAAATCTTTTAGCTGGAATTTTGCTTGTAGACTATCATCCTGAGGCAATTTCCTTGCCTTCCAGTGACAATGTTTTAGTCAAAGAGAATGAGTCTCTCTGTAGAACGTGTGTGTTTGGAATTTAAAAGCCACTGCTCTGAACATCCTCCGTTCTTACATCATTCTGTTGAGAAGTGGGGCCAGCTGAAATTTATCACAAGTTAATCCTGATGTGAAGGGTGTGTATTTTATTGAAAGGCTGCCCAAATTTAGCTGATTCACAAACCTTAAGTTAAGTACATTTGTAGATAATGCTTAGCATCCACAATCTGTACTGGACATCTGTAGGCCATAGATGCAGTTTTTCCCTGCAACCAATCATCCCTCACAAAGAGGTGCACAAAAGAGCCATGGCAAGAAATGTAATGGTGTGACCCTGGACAAAGAAAGGGAAGAACTGATGAGGAGGCAGAGGAGAAAGAGGAGCAGAATCAAGGATAGAACCAAGGATGGGCTGTTCCTGTGCTGAGTATTGTGGACAAATCTAAAAGTACAGAGCAGAGAAGGAAAAACAGAAGTCAAGTCTCAGAAAGAGAGCAGAGAAGAGGCACCTGGAAACAGAAAGAGAGCCTACAAAAAGGTTTGGGCTTACTGGAATTATTAATCATGGTCCAAAACGTAGTTTCAAGGGTCTTGATCTTGCTGGTGCCTCATGCTGATGTCATTCCACATGACAGAATCCATTCAAATTTTTGGTTTTGTTTCCTTGGAAAACGCTGCAAACCTTACAGTTTTTCTGGACATTTGGAGGATGAGGCTGTAAAATCAGGGCCTGGTACTCTCTACTGTTTGCATTTCTTTTCTGTACAGCAGCAGGGCAGGATCCTCCTTTCAGAAGAAGTTTTTATCTGCCTCAGGGTTTCTGTAGTAGTAATTGCTGAAACCTGCATGGAAAAGATATTACTGCTGTGAGAAAAGTCAGTCATGGAGTCTCCCAAGGGTTGGTGTTGGGAATTAGCTTCATTCAGTGCTTTTTGAGGTGGGGAATGCTGAAGGTTTACAGAGTACTGAAGGCGATGGCTGAGATGAATGGAGAACTCTTACTCAGGAAACCCCACAATATGAGACCAATGGGGTACTCGCTGAAACTGATAGGATCACCTCAAAACAGGTAATAAACCTGTGCTAAACTTCTGCCAATTCTTGACCCCCTCAGAAGGCATCATCAGCAGGCTGAAAAAAAGATTAAGAAAATTCATGGGCAGCATTTCCATAAATAGATAGTAAAAGGAACAGGCGAACTTTCTGATCTTCCTAATCCAGTGATTTTGGGTGCTGTGGTACACAGGGGGCAGGGGCTGTGTGCTGACCAGCCTGGCAGCATCTCCTGCTGCCACTGTTGGGGATACACCACTGGGCTAGGTAGATCCTGGTCTCTATCACCCCATAAATTAGCACTTACTCTACTAAAATTTCAAGTTCAGTTCTCTTAAGCCCCATTTTGGCTTTAAACTGGGGAAATCCCTCTTTTAAGAAAGACTTCTAATGTATCCAGTCCATTTAATATCTGATAGTATCATCTGGTATAGTCACCAGGTAAAGAAGGAAAATTATTCTTCTGGATATTTAGTATGTATCTTGATTTTTTCCAATAGCACACAAGAAATATCACAATAGATTGGAGATGCCTGTTTGAAGAAGTCTTGACTCTGAAAACCAGTGATATCCCATCTTTCTTCATGACCTGGTTCCCAAATAAAGATTTCAAATACAGATTTGCCATCAATCCCCATCACGCATACAAAGTCAGGGTGTATGCCATTGAATTTTTCACAGGCAGTTTCAGGATGGATGGTGAAAGGAAACAGTCTCTGTTAAGAGGAGTGGATCATTATTTTATTAATCCAGTGCAGGAATCTAAAAGTGCTGGTCTAAATTAATTTTAGTGATTTGTATAACAGCTCAGTTCCTGTCAACATTCAGCTTCTGCTAGGCTGGTATTAAAGACCCTTGGGGGAATGTCAGGTGCTATATTTTAATGCCAGTACTGCTGCATCTTGTAAATCTAGCTAATTAGAAGAGTAAATTTCTTTAGCTGACCTCATATTGGATCTTTGGAACATGGAATAAATCACAGGTCAGGTGAGACTTAACTAGTGACATCTAATGTATTGGAGATTTGTGCATAACAGCATTAATTCCCTTGCTGGGTAAAATAACACAACAATAATGTTGCTTCCCAAAAGCTTGTGTTGATATCAAAGTCTCCCTGGGCCTTCAGCTGTCAATATGAAACCTTTTATTGAAGTGAAAAGTGGGGAAGTCAGAGCAGCACACATTGATCTGACAATCTCGCTGTGATTTGCCCCTAGGCCATTCAGCTGAGTCGGGATGGACAGTATCTGCTCACAGGTGGAGACAACGGAGTTGTCATGGTCTGGCAGGTGTGGGACCTCAAGCAGCTCTTTGCTTACCCAGGCTGTGATGCTGGAATCCGATCCATGGCCCTGTCCTATGACCAAAGGTGAGACCCAAGTCTGGTCTGGATGAGAGTTTTGGGGAATATATATTTACAATTAAATTGCATTTTTGTTGTTCTTCTGATTGTGATTTCTTGTGGATCACAAATACTGGTGATTATCTTGAGAATTCTGTGCTTGCATAAGTTTTTTTTTTAACATGTCGTATTTAGGGCAGGTAATCTTTTTCAGGATTTCAGTTCTTTAGGGAACGAAGAGAGATCCAAGAAATCTTACTTTGGCAGACTTTCCAGATAGGCTGAGTTATTGGTCTGCACCAATGTACAGTGTGGGTCACATGGAGGTGGAAGGTTACATGTGTGCTTTCATCTCTCTTCTTTCACTTACAAGACAAATCACATTCCTAATTCCAGACCTTCATGTTAAAAATAGAACAGTTGGAATAGTTGCACAACAAGATTCCCTCCACACATCCATAGATTTGCTAAAGCAAGGAGTCATTTTCAGTTCTAAAAAAGATATTTTATTCACATACAGCATGACCCTTTTTGAAGACTTCTCCCATTGAAGGTGACCAGTTAAAATCTTTACTGCAGTTTCACATCACACTTTCCAATGCAACTGTACTTGAAAATGCTTCAGTGCTTTTATCACAAAAATATGGTTTGTTTATAAGATGGATGTTTCCCATTTCATCTGTACACCTTTAGCTTTCAGGCTAGGATTTTATTTGCTGTGGTGTGTATACTAAGTGGTGTTCCTGTGTACTTGTCAAGCGGATTTGTCTCCTAAATCCCATAGGGATGTCTACATTGTGCAGTAAAGCATGTTGCTGAGGCTCTTAGCCTTCCACTTGCTGAAGTCCATACTGAATGTTATAAAATTTTTATCTATATTTCTAAAACTTCCACAAAATGAACTTTAAAAAATCCAAACCGGTAAAACCTGTGGACTTCAGTGAAACACTGAACAGCTTCTTGATAAGCATAATGAGAGATTATTGGCATTTTTGATGAAGCAGTTTTTCATTAAAAAAAGCCCTTTCTGTTAAATGTATTTCAAAACGTGGAGTTACAGCTGTTGAATTTTAGACCTTGGGAATTTTGCATTTTGACAATCTTTAAACTGTAATTAATGATGTTAATGAGCTGAAATTTAATATGGACATACAGAAATTTATACATGGGCTCAAGTTAAAGAACCTTTGGGTTTGAAGACAAGGAAGAGATCTACTCAGAGTATTTTACTGAGTAATTACTGATTAACTACAGGTAATTAATCAGAGTTATTTATTTGGTATGCATGAATGTTACGTGTTTGAGAGTGTGGAAAAAGATTTTTTTAACCTAGTAGAAAAACAATCAGAATGGTGGTCTTGACATGGTATTTTGTGATTCTATCAAAATGCAATGTTTTGATGATCTCAGTATTTGTTTTGAAGACAATATTGCAGCTTTTTATTCTGAATTTTTTAATTCTGAGGCTTTTTTTCCCCCAAAATGCCAGGATTTTATACATCTTTATAGTTCCGATTTTTGTAATAATTTAATGAGACCATATAGAAGACGATATAGAAACTCTTGATTGTGTGCTGTGTCAGGGTCATGGCTTTTCAAACATATCTAAATGATCTCTAGTCGCAGGCCAAGGGTAAGAATTCAGAAAGAAAGAGTGTCTCAGTGGGAAAGCCCAGGGACTGCTTTCAGGAGCTTCCAAAACAATCAAAGCCTTCAGTTTTAGTATTTCCAACTGAAGGCCTGTGCCCACACCCAATTCCTTCATGTAGATGTGCTTAACTGGGGGAGTTGAAACTGAAAGCTTCTCCTGGCCTTCCTTCACTTTGCTGCTACACCAGGGCTTCATCCCGTTCCAATACCCCCCAAAAATCAGCCAAGAAATAATCCTGGGGAATCCCAAGTGGCCTTGCAGGACAGGGATGCTGGTGAACAGTTCTGTTGTGCTAGTCTCAGCTCTAGCTTCAGGCTGACCACACAAACTGCTGCACGGTGTTTTGCATGTTTTCTGATCGATAAATCTGCTTCCCTCAGGTGTATAATGACTGGAATGGCGTCCGGGAGCATCGTGGTTTTCTACAATGATTTCAATCGCTGGCACCACGAGTACCAAACCAGGTACTGACCTTCCCAGAGGTCGGGACAAGCACTGACAGGAGCAGCTGTGGCCGGGAGGGAGCTGCACACAGCACTGTCTCCCTCGGTCGAGCCGCCACACGACTCCTTATAAATAGTTCTATTACATCTGAATGTAACTAAAATTTGCTGGAAGAAGCAACCTATTTTTTAAAGTTAATTGCTATTTTTGTAGACCTCGCTTGACTTTTTTGGGGGAAGGGCAAAGAAGCAGACAACCAGCTGCTGGGTTCTGTAGTTAAAAAAATCTATATTTTTAGTCACAATGAGAAGTCTATTTTGATCCCTGTATGTAAACAAAACCTAAAGTAAAGATGGTTAAAACCCACATTCTAGCTATATTATGAAGAAACAGATTTTCCATCTGAAGCTTTATCTATAACCTTGAGGAATATATGATTTTAACATAACGGAAATTAATTATGGTATTGCGGGAATTTTAATCTGTGCTATCCGTACCACACTTTGTCTTGTACTTTTCCAAATGACTGTACTACATCATCACTGAAGTTTCTGGGAATCAAGGGGTAATATTTAAATTACGGTTAATGTAATTTTAAACTTTGCAAATCATTTCCATCAATGTTACTCTTCAAGCATGTTTCTAGGCCTAGACAATTAGTTCTTTTTAGTTGTATGTTTCGTGCAGTTACGAGAGAAATTGGGAATGGAGTTTGTGTTACATCGAGTGTGAATCCTTTTTAGTTTCTACCTGGCATCTTCTTCAAAGCACACCAAAATGTGGATTGTTCCTCCAAGTAAGAAAGGCTAATTTTGAAGGCTTCAGATCAGAAGCCCACAGAGGCAGGTGGTTTTTAGCAGGGGCAAGTTCCAAAGCACATTTCTGCTGGTTGACTGTGAAAGCAGGGAGGCAGCAGGTGCTTGCTTGTGCACAGCCCCCATCCAGCAGCAGAAGCACAAGATTTGCAGGCGACTTTTTCTTTCTTTTTCATCAGAACATGCCCCTGCAATACTGTAGCACATGCAACATTCCTTTTCTGCCTATAGCAACAATGTCTTTCATATTTTGCTACCACCAAATCCAGTCAGATCCTGCCCAGTCGTATGAAATTACCTCTTTCTTTTAGGAAATGACAAATAATTTATACTAAGGAACAATCAGTTATTTTGGTGTTGCACAAATCTACTTTTCTACAAGATTGCTGTGCAGAACTCTGTGAAAATATTTGTGAAAAGAACCGTTATTGTTTTGTAAGTCTGTATTGCATAAAAATCTTCTTTGTATGTTGTGATCTCTGAGTTGAAATTTACATTCCATATCTGTATTGATACATACATTTCTCTAGCTGCCTACTAGAGCAGTTCCTGGTTTTTCTAAGCATTTAACTACTCTCTCTTTCAGTAAAGATTTGGAATGAAAAAATTCAGTTTGAGTGAAGAAATTAAATAAAATTACATTTTTAATTGAGACCTTCAGCGGAGTACTGGGTTCTTGTGATTCAGGGTGTATTCCCAACAGAGGACAGAGGTGCCATGGATGATGCCTTTTATGTACTTTTGGTGTGTATGAAATGGTGTCCTGTGCTGTCTGCATTTTCATACAGAGGTGGTTGTGGTGTGTCAGTAGTTACATTTTCACGTTTTGTGTAGCACAAGGATGATGGGATTAAGCAAAGGCTGTAGTGGGTCATATCTGTGGGAAGTTCCTGGTGTACTGAGCTATGTGTACTGCACGTTTGTTATGCAGAACTTGTACTCTTCACTTCCTTAAGTTCAACAACAATTCACAGCCTGGTATCAGCAGAGTTTGAGGGGAAATTGGAATAATCTTGAACTGCAATTTGCGTTTGTCTCAAACCAGAGTGGGTTTCCTAGGCTGGGTGGAGGGAAAAAAAACAACCAACCAACCAACCAAAGGTGTGTTTTGCCAAGTGGAAATCCTGAAAGTCTTCTCTTTATGAGGAAACACTTCCTTAACGATAGAAATATTAGTTCCTGATCTTGGAGCCAAAATGTTTCCCAGGGAGTTGATGTGTTAGACTGCTTGTTTTAGAAAGGGCTCTATTGGATCAGGAGGTGCTTTCCCAAACTGGAAGTACAGCTGTACCTGTGTGTGCTGTCCTGAGCTGCATCGGGCTAGTGTGATGCATCAAGCCCTCCTTGGGAAGCAGCAGCTGCTGCAGTGTGGTGTTCTGCCATTGGAGTGCTGCAGCAGTTTGTGGGAAAGGACATCTTCACCTTCTCCTCCTTGAGCAGGCCTGCGAAGACACCCCTGTTCTGGACTGCTCTGGTGAGTGGGACATCCCCTCCTTCCAGGTAAACCCAAATACCTTTGACACCATCCTGGGGGCCCAGGCATGCACTTGGGATCTCAGCTTTGGCTGAAGTAGTCCACCTCATGCTGTTTGTGATGAGATGGAAAACAGGGTTAAATTTCCAACTGCTCAGGTACTCGTTACTCTCTGCAGGACAGCACCTGTGTCACATGGATCACCTGAAACCTGTTTATTCAGCAGGTGCCGGGCATTAACCTGCAGCTGGGCCTCATTTGGCTGTTAATGGCAGAATATTCCTGAAGAGAGGGACAGACCTCTCTCCTCCGATGTATTTATGCAGAGGGAGCATTTATGAAGAGCATTTCTTTGTGACCGTCTGGCCTTTCTTCTGCCCTGGTAAGTTCAAACCAAGCTGCTGCCAGCTGTAGTTATGGGAAGTGCTCTGCAGCAGTGCTGCTTGGTTGGGTTGTGGAGAAATACTTGGTGTAAATGTAGCTTGGAACCCCTTCTACTTTCTATCAGCAAATTGCTGATAGAATTGCTGTAGGATCTGGAAGAGAAGATGTGGTAGTCAGAGCAGGGGTTTCTCTGAAGGAAGTTTGTGTTGTGGTGCCACTGCAGGCAGAGGTAAATGAATGCTGTGAGACTTGAAAATATTTCTGCAGTTCTTGGCTATGTTGTGCTGTCTGTTATCATAAAGTCTCTACACCTGAAGGCAAGCTGTGCATGTTTCTGGCCCTGACATCCTCTTGGTAGTCCTCCACCTATCTGCAGCACTTTGTTCCTGAAAAACATCCCAAGGAGCTGAACAGATACCAAGGTAATGGGAAGTAAATGTTATTGCAGCTTTAGTCAGGACATGATTGCTGTTAGATGTATTGAATAAGAATGGCCTAGATAAGGTGACTGTCTAGATTTTTTTCCACTTTATGTCCTAAATTTCATATTCATAGAGATTTCAGTGTGCTTGTGGTATTGCATAATTTTTTTTCTCTTTCTCCCAGAAGTAATTTGAAGGGAATAACAGATCACTGTATTGTTCTTGAGAAACCAGCTTTATCCTTGTTAGGATAGAACCAGAGATGGGCCATTCTGAGAGCGCTGCTCTAAACCAGTGAGACTTCTCCCATACAGTGTTAGGATGAAACACTTGAAATGAGTCACTTGTGTGGATTTGCCACATGCTACATTACATGAAATCCAAAATAGTTTACTTTTATGCAGAACCAACCTAAGATTTTCAGTAAACTATTACAGTTAATGATGCATCATAATTTGAAGCTGCTCTTTAGAAGCTCTGGACAAAAAAATAATAATGTAGGAAATGGTTTCAGATTTTGCTTAGATGTACTGAAATTCAACTATGTTTAACCTAAAGCTCCTCAATTCAAATACAACTAGTGTCATGAGGTAAAAATGTGTTAAAACATACAACGTTTGAAAGAATAAATTCTAACTTGTACCTGTAAATAGCTTACCTTTAGTTGAGACTTATTATCAAGAAGCATATTGTTATAAAAGGAATGTAAAATATTTCACAACTATTTATACATTGTAGGAAATAAAACTACTTTATTTTTTTTTTGTAAATTAATTGAGACAATACTGGAAAGCGTAGTCTTGAAACCAAGAGATGTATTTAGTGAAATCTGAAATTGCACACAACCTTGCCCCTGGGACTGCATCATACTGTCAGCTAATTAAAGACAGCATGATGCGTGCTTTGGAAATGATGCTGCGTTGCCTGGAGTAGACAAAAAGAGGTTCTCAAAATGTGGTACTTGCTGTTTGCTGAATGGACAAAGTTTGAGATGTGATAATTTTTTTTTTTCTTTCTTCAAGTTATTCTAGTATTTTTCTTCCTGCTCTGTGAGCTCTGAGCTGCAAAATGTTGTAGGCACAGCTCAGTCTGGTTGTGTGGTGAGACTTAGGTGCATTCAGTGATAGCAATATCCAGTAACAGATGAGTTCATACATTGCTCTCCCATTTTGCTTTTTGCCTTGCTTGTCCTGTGTGCAAAGGATGCTTTTTCAAGCCTCTCTAGCTGCAAGTGTTTAAACATTCAGCATTTAAATGCTTTAGACTTCAGTATTGGCAATTATCTCTCCTGTTATTTTGGGGAGAAGGGAACACTTGTTGGTACTTCTTGGTGAAGCTATACTTGTCTGAAACCTGTACTCTTGGCTTCCTGTTTCCAAAGGAAACAAAAGTATTTAAAATTCAAATTGTCTTTGGAAAAAATAAAAAGAAATTCAAGAACAGAAGCAAGAGCTTTCTAGTGGATGGCTGCTTGCTGCTACCAGTCCCTGTCCTGGTATTTTTTTTTCATAATGCTAATTTAGTTTAAAAAGGAAACAAAAATCCTGCTAGAGGGGATTCCCCTGACAGAAAAGCTCAACTAAATACCTATTTCTGTGCATTAGACATTGAAGCTGACTTCAAGTGGGAGGGTTTGATTTGCTTGTCTTTTCTGTCATCTTAAAACCCTCAGTTTTACTTAATGAGCATTTTGGGTATGTTGCTAGTTTTGTGCATTTCCAATTGCTGTCTGGATGTAGCGTGAGAGAAAGAATGAGTAAATATGAAATATAATTTCCTATTTAAAACCTGATAAAACCAAAGATGATTGATTGGTAAATACATATATTTATATAAAAGTGAAGGAATCAGTAGATCTATGCTATCAAGCTATAATAATTAGACCAGTGACTACTGGGAGGAAGAAAGATATGAAAACCAGGATTAAATGAGATTTACTGACCTGTGTAAATATTCTTAATTAGCTAAGAATGAGTCAGTACTTGATGAAAGTAACATCATCATTAAATATCATCTTTATTAATGTATTTTGACAATTATTTTAAATAATTTTTGATGTTCTAGACTGAGGGTAATGGTCTTTAAGGGTAAATATTGATAGGAATCCCAGTGGACATAGTGTTGTGCTGATTTAGAGCAGGAGAGGATTCAGTCCTGGGACTTTAAATCTACAACTGCAGGAATGGCTCCACTGGGCTACTCTGACAAGTACTGACCTTCAAAGGACCTGAAAAGACCATGGATAATTAAGAAGATTGGGTTTTTTAGTAACTCATTTTTTAAAATGTAGGCATGGTAGCAATAGAGCTGTCACTGTGGAGTGTTTGTAGCAGTCCTCTTTGACAAATGTGCAACTTGTTTACAATTCCTGTAACGGTTTCTTTCCCTTTACAACAGGAAAGAAATTGTGAACCAGAACTACTTCTGCCTTCTTCCAGCAGCAACTGGTGGCTCTACAATGAGAGAAAGACTAAATGGAAGTGCAGCAGGTAAGAAACCACATGTGATACTTAGGAACCTTCGTTAAGTGTTTTAGTGTTAATCAGCAGGTCTTTATTTTATTTTTATGTTAAAGTGTGATACCTCCTGCACCTGTGCACAGACTGAACTTACGTGGAGCTATTTTAAGGCATGGAGTAGTGCTATAACTTTGCCAAGGTCACACAAAGAGTTGAGGACTTTCCCAGCTATCTGTGGTTTTATCTGATTTTTGGCCATAAGATCATCTTTCCCAGTTGGCAGCACTATTTTTAAATAGGCATTTTGGCACCTGCCTCTGCTTTGTCTTGTCTGAGAATGTTTAGATGTTGATCAGTCATGAACTAAAGGACATGAATTCAGGGTATTTGTCTTTACTTTCTTCTTCCATGAGAAAAGGTTATAGTTTAGAACTGGCAGCTGACCAGGCAAATGATGATCCTTTGTTATAGAAGCATAATTACCTGAGCTACAAAACTTGTTGGAAATCCCTGCCAATTGATGGAAGTTCTGGTTTTTTTCATAGCTGAATCCATCCTCTTAGGAAAAACAGAACTTAACCCAGCATTCATTATTTGTTTGATGCTCCCTCTCTGCTGGTCTTTCAGTTGAGCTCTTTTGGAGGCTCCCTGTCTTTGCTGTGGGGGCTGGTTAGCCTGCTCCACCTGAAATTCCACATCCTTTCTTTGACTGAGTCTGTGACTTGTTGCAGAAATCACCAACCACGCAGGCAGCCAGCTACAGACTCTCACCAGTTTCCCTTCTCAGTAAGGTTAGAGTGATAGCTTCATATTTCTGCACTGTACCAAAATACAAGTTATTTTACACAAAGGCTATTCCCATACTCTTCAAGTATATTGAACTTACTCCAGGGAGCCCCCAGCCAAGTTAATTAACAAGGATTGGTTGTAGCCCAACCTTTTTATCATAGTTTAAGACATGGCATGTTTTCCTACCTTTAATATTTTTTTGCCAAGATGTTGCACATCTTTAAGCTACCATCAGTTGGCACTTTCTGATCCTTAAATGCTCTTCAAAAGGTGAAACAACCATGTTTATTCATGTCTTTCATAGGAATCAATGAACTTTATAACAATGATGTTTATGGAGTCCCTCAAATTACTTCTATTAAATTGTTTTGGTAGGCATCTAATTGTTCAGTCTCTCCAGAGGGAATAAGACAACAGTTTCACTGGCAAAATAACTGAGCTCCCAAAGAAATGAATAACGTTTTGTGTCTGGGTTTTTTTTTTTAATGAAGAAAGTTTATTGCAGGTCTTTCTTTTACAATTCTAGTAGAAAGTATAGCTAAGAGAAAAAAAGAACTATGATGAATTCATAAGAACAAGCAAAAAAAAAAGGATTAAGCTGAATACATACTCTATTGAACTAAGCATTATGGGAAAGATAAAACTGCATCTGTTTTGTGGCTGCAGATTAAGGAGAGCTGCTTACCAATTCTGGTTTCCAGTGCCTGCACCAGGTGAATAGGGGGAGATAGCACTGACAAACCTCTGATGGCAGCTCCTCTATCAGCTTGTTCTAGAATTAGGAGCTGCTCAGTTCATCATAGCTTAGAAAACATGCAGCAGGCTTTCCCTTCACAGGCCCAAAGTAATTTTATTTTATCTAACACGTAGTCTGACCCTGGAGAAAGGTGTGGATGGGACAGTTGTGGTTAGGATAGAAAATGGCTAAAGCAAAGAGGCTTCCTTCACTCCAGTCTTCGTAACAAATAAATTTCCACTGCTCACGTTTACATCCCAAGTTACTTTATTTAAATTCACATTATCTAAACACTACCCTGCCTGCAAGTCAGATAACAAACTTGATGGAAAACAACCATCCTTCCCGCTCTATCTCCAAATGTTTGTCTCATGATATTTTACAGTTAGTCCACTAAAAAAATTCTTCATGAAAATTTGCCTCTTCAAGTTTAGTAGAAACTTGGCTAAAAATAGAGGCATTGAAATAGAAGGCAAATAGAAGTTTTCTTCCCTTGTCTGCCTCTCCCACTTTTCTGAGAATTCCCATCAGAAGAACAGAACGGGGCCTGCTGGTGGAGGTGAGGCCAGGTACCTGTTCCCCACCTCACTGCTCATATAAAAATATGGTTAGCTACACCATCAGTTAGTCTATTTAGAGCCCAAGGCTGTGTGAAATGGAGTTAATAATTAACACAGACAACTTAAAAAACCACCTAACATTGCCAGAGTCTTTCCCCTACTGCTGTTCCCAAGATGTGATTTGCTCACCCGCTGTGAGAGAGAGGATCAGACCTGGCTGGGGCTCGCCACGAGAGGTGCACACAAACTGAAAACAGCCATGGGAAATGAAGAAAATTGTGGCCAGAGTGTGGGGAGCTTCAGTTGGATTTGTATTCCCCAGTCCTACGCACCAGGCTGATCCCCAGCAAGCTCAGGAGAAGGCAGCGTGGGGGACCGGAGTGGCTCAGGAGCAGCAGGGAGGAGGGGCTCAGACCCAGCCACACGAGGATCAGCAGCTGCAGCAGCAATTGCAGAAATTTTCTCCATTCCAGCTCTACCAGAGTCCTGACAGCGCTTGCTGCAGAAAATCTGACTCTCTTTATCTAGAGCTGTGTTCTACAAACAAACAAACAAAACAACCCAAGGCAAGACATGAAACAGCACTTAAATACAGCCCTATCTTAACTTAAGGGTTAAAACAATCTACAAGACAAAGTGCATGCATTACAGCCAGGAAAAAAAAAAGGAGAAATAACATCAGAAATCTTTTATACAATGAATGGTATAATTTTTGTGATGCTGATTTTAGAAAATGTAAGGCAACCTTATCTTCCAGATGTATGCTTGCCATGATGTTGCAGGTTTAAAATTTTTGTCTTGCAAGTCTGATGTGGAAAAGAAGATGGTATGAGTGGTTGTGACAGAGAAGGAACTTGTCATAGTAACCATTTGCAAAATTTATGTACCTGTGTTTTTGCAGACGCAAGGAATGAGATGATGTTTACTGAGAACCCAGTGATACATTTCCTGTAACCACACAGTACAGAAGGGGAGCCATGGGGGAAGGTGACAGATGGAAACCTAAACCTTTCTTCTGTCTTCAAGAAAAGGGCCTGCTTTTCTGCTTAGTGTTGAGAGTAGGCAAATGACCTCTCCTGGTGGCAAAAAAGCATAATTTCTGAATTCTATATTTAAAAATGAGTTTACAGGAGAAGAGAGCAACAGGTTGGAATGGAAACTGACAATTCCATAGTGCAGTAGGTGGGTTATCTGCAGTATGTGTTACATCTGCTGAAGAAAACAATTTCCATGCCCTCTAAAGGATAAATGCTAATTGTAAAGGTCAGGTGCTCTGCTTTTTCCACAGCAATTTATTTTTTTGATTAGACTTGCTTTACTAATGCGAAAATTTCTGTGTGTTTTTAGTGGAGTTTGACTAGTACACTGTTCACTGAACTATCTAATACTGAAATAATTTTCTGACACAAGTTAAGTTTAGCATGGTTCATTTTTTTTTATTTGTGCTTTATTGCATCAAAGTCATCAAGGACAGCAGAAATAAGGTACTTACCCTCTTCTTTTTTCATTGTTTTGTTTTGTTTTTTTTTAACTCAAGTTACATCACTAGCCTACCTGCATAGAGGTACAAGGAGAAAATTCCACAGTCCACAACTGAGTTCTCTGCTACTGACAATCAACACTGCACAGGGAGCATGCAAGGACAGGAGCAGCTGACCTGGGTCTGGGCTTTTGAGATTAGTGATGGTCTAAAAGAGTTTTATCATTATCAAGACACTACTGCATTTCGTTTTTTTGCTTGCTGGAAAAAGAGTTGTAAGTACAGGGGTTTCTGCTATTTCAGTGGCAGGTAAAGTTATTTAAAGGGGGAAGAACATGCTTTCAGTTCATGCTGACAATGATTTTCTCCTGTGCTGTCCTCATAGCAGCAATACATTCTTATGTAATGCAGTTTAGCATTTTCTTCTTTAATTTTACTGTTGCTAAGTGAGAATGTTTTTTATTAATTTAGGATAGATTATCTCCTGACTAGCTCTTTGATACCATAAAGGGAGTGACAATTGAAATTTTTACTTTAAAGGGAAACAACATTTAGTTCCGTGGTTTTGTTCTTCACTTATGTCTTCAAACAGTTCTCATCTTTTTCTAGCTGTTTTTAGATACAGTAAGATATACACATGCACAAAATTACCTCCAGGAGAATAGACCAAGATGTGTCTGAAGAAGTAAATAATTGTTGTATTGGCATTTGCTTAGTCTATTTCAGATCTGCATCACTCAAGACAGAACACCTCCTCCCTAAGTGCTTAAAAGATATTCCTTTGCTGGTTTAGTGTGGCTGTACAGCTTTTTCCACTTCAGACTGGCTTAGTTATTTCTCCTTTCTTGTTACAAATGGAGACCATGTATTTTTTGTGCAGCAGAACAAAGCATCGCAGTTAGTACGTACCATTGCCTTGGACCTACTCAGAGGGAAGCAATGCAGGCATTGGGAAAGGAGGAAAAAGGAAGGAAGCAAGGGACAGAAACTAGACTTACTTTAAGCAGAACTAACACAATTGCAACAAATTTAGATTTACAGAACATTTTTTTAATTGAAAAAAAAAAACCAAACCAGTTATGAATTAAGAGCAACATGCTTTTGGGGGCAGCAGGAGCCTCCTGTGCAAGGACACTGAACTGGGAATGTGCAGTGTTACTTATCTGCCACAGGATGGTATTATCTGCATGGGCTGGGTGACAGTGTTGGAATGAGGTGATGCTAAAGGGGGCTCCACTGAATGTGCAGGTGGACTGAGAGAGCAATGCACTGCAATACACGAGAGTTACAAAGTGTGCTTGTCTGAAGCCGAATGTTGGTAAGCAATGAGTGCTGGAGCAAGTGAAGAACTTCTTTCTGAACACAAAGGTAACTAAATTTCAATGCTCAAGATAAACCAGGGCAAGAATAACAAATCGGGGGCTTAAGCCTCATTAGATCACAGTGTTTTGAACAAGGTTTTACTTTTCCTTTCAGCATTAACTGGGAGCTGCATTCAGCAATAAATAATTATGTATTTACATCCTTCCATACCTGTTAGAAGGAAATAAAGCAGGAAAAGGTAAAATGAAGTGAACTTTCCTGGCTGAAGGAGTGTCAGTAGCTAACAGAAAAAACCCACACCAATAAGAAGCCAGAAGCTATGCTGTGTCAGAGATCTGAGACAGGCTTAAGTGGCATGCAAGTTGGAGAGGGGCTGAGAGTTAGAATTAAAATTGCTCTGATTACATATAGTGCATTTTATACCAGTTTTCAGCTTCAGGCTTATCCATAGTCTCAACAGTATAAAGAATGAAGCTCTGAAGTCCCTCTCAAACTGTCAAGTCAAACTGTCAAATGAAATGTAGACAAGAGCATGAACCTGAAATCCATTTTCTGACTTATTTTTGTTACCACTTTTCCTACATTTAAATTGTTTGCCTATTTAACGCACATAAATGTATTTGCAAAGATGTAGATGTAGGCAGAAACATTTTATTTAAATTTACTGACTCTCAGATGATTAAAACAATTCTTTGTTAACGTAAGTGGGCTGGGCTTTCAGAGTGATTAATAATAATGGGAGGGTGAGGATGGAAGTCCCTGTTACGTTACCATGGCTGGTTTTATTTTCTTTAAGTTACTGAAGCTACTCTTGGTGTGCAGTGTCCATCCTTGCATCAGACAAGGATGGGCCACAGTGAGATCAGAAAGAAAGAAGTTTCTGGAATGGAGCCTGGTTTCCTGGCACATCTAGTGTTAAACAATACTATGCTCAAGATCAGGCAATACTTGGTCAGGCACAGAGGAAGAGCCTACTTAACTAATTAGGTGAGCGGTATGATTAAAAAAAACCCCACAGTTTTTATAAAGAAAGATTTCAAATTGTTAATAAACTTCATTTTAGCACACACCTAACTTAGTGTTCACAGGTTTCTGTTTGAAAGCTGGTTTTTATCTCAGGTGGCACACTGTCGATAGACTTGGTTGCTCTCAAGCAATGCTGAGACAATCCACATTATCCATCAAAAAAGACTAGAATGAGAGACTATTCTAGTTTTGGGTTTGCTATTCTTGCACCACACATGCTCATAGAGCACTGATAGGAAAATATGCAAAGTTTACTATCAATGTATAAAAATGTTCATTTCTCTTACCATGATGACAGAAACCCCAGCAGATGTGTTATTTTGCTTGGGTAGGGTGTTATTAAAGTGCTGCTTCAGTTTACCTGTTACTTCAGCTTGCATATTATTCTCCTGGGAAGCATCATCCTGTATAAGAAGGAACACAATATTCCAGTTAGGAAAAAAAACAAAAGTTTTTTTATCATCATCAGGTACTTTCTGCTTTTTAATGCATAGTAAGTATTCAGACAGGCACTCCAACACTCTGCTACATGAGATATAATTCCAGAGGAAGGGAACAGAGCAATCACTCACTGTTTTATGAATGAACTTCTATTTCTTAAAATGACACGTGGCGCTTCCAATGCATTGATTTGTCCCACAATTATAAGCTGCAGGTTTGATTCAAGCAAATTAAAAATAATGTGCTTGAAATAGTGTTAGAATAAAAACCATACTTGTCACTTGGATTTCTTTCAAATCACCACTTTAAATGGCCCATCATGTCCTAAGTCTGGAAGTGTTATAATGTACCATAAATATGGTTGAGAGGAGCTGTTATCCATAGATACACTTGTTAATAGTTGTCTTCTCTTGTGTCAGGGAACTCCACAGATCATATTCAGTCCGTCTTTTAAAACATGCCTGAAAATAAGCATTGACTGTGTCCATGTAAACCTAGTACTTCTTAATAATTAATTGATTTTAAATTAATAAGCAATGCACTTTGGTGTTCCCCTTTGCTTCTGCCTGAGAAGATGAAGGACTTGGCAGGCATCAGCTTAGTGTCTACAGTAAATTAGGTGTTATATTTGCTAATTGTGCTGCTGCTTCTGAACACTACAGGTTAATGGTTAGATTTACAGGTTTAATGTCAAATTAGAGACAAGTGAAATGTGATTTACTCACTGACACCCAGGGATGGCTTAGGATCTGTGCTGCTGTGTACCGGGCTTCAGCATTCACATGTAGCATCAGGCTAATTAACTCCTTCATTGAAAAAGAAAGAAAAAGAGTTTGAAGAGAGTAGGAAAGGATATTGAAACTGAAAATACTGTTGCACCAAGTTCTTCTCAGTGCAATCTTCTTAATACCTGGATGGAAAAAAAAACCACCCCAGCTGATACCAGAACCAGTGATACCAGTGTGACTTAAATGGAACAAAAAATTTGCCCTTTAGGATTAAGAGTCCGCCAGGCAGCATCTTTCAGATCAACCTCCTCATTGTACTCATGTTTCAGAGTCTTTTGAAACCAAATGAAAAATAAATGTTAAAAAAATCAGCTCTAATATTCCACTTTGTTCTCTATATTTTCATTCTGATGACCAGACCAAACACAGACCTAGGAGAGATGAGAGCCTCTCTGGGCAGTGCACATGCACGCAGTAACATTACATAAAAAAACAAATCAGAGACAAGAATCTGCATCTGAAAGGCAAGAAACTGATGAAATTATTTGAAAACTGTTCTATTCTGTGTTGCTCCAGAAGCATAAAAGACACTGAGCCAAGCCTACCCCACCTCCCCAAAAAATCTTTTATAGCCTCCAAATTACCAGTCTTCATACTGTCATCAAGATTATTTCAAGGAGACTGTCCATTGCTTCAGTTTTGCGAAACGGCTTCTTCAGGCAGATAATAACACACCTAACTGAGAGGTTTCCCAACCAGCCAGGTTATTTAATCTGTGGAAGTCCGAAGGGAGAGATCACCTTGCACACCAAGACTGAGGCCCTTGTTTGTTCAGAATGCACGTCTGGAAATGTGTGAGGTGACTGGGGCTTGGGAAATGGATAAACACCCATTGGGAAATGCAGAAAAGTACAGAAAAAAATCAACTTCTCATTGGCTGGATAAAAAAAACACCTCCACTTGCTAGTGAGTCCTCAGATATTATTCAGAGCACTTTACTGAATTAACCTGAGAAGTGGGGCTTACAACTTGGAACCTTTGTCCTACAGACACAATCATTTTAAACAAAACTGCAATGACAACACAAGAACTGCTGGCAATGGCAATTAGCAATGGCTGCACCTCTTGAAAAGCTCTCATAAATGCCTCAAATAAAATAGGAATAAATGCCAACTGCATCCAGTCCATAGAGCAATAATTTTTCTTTTTTTAAGAGTGATAGGAGGGAAAAATTCAGAGACACATTTATTTTGCAGCTGCAGCACTGAACATGCTGTGAAGTGCTGAACTGAGTATCATGTGGTGTTCCCTGAATGCAGTTGGCATTTTGCTACCCTTGCTCAGACAGAACACGACAGCCTGAAACACCTGAGCTTTCATCAAGCACTATTCAGCTAAACCAGCTAAAAAGGCACAGCAGCTGGGGCACTGGGGAAGAGGCTGCTCTGGATCTTCCAGGCTGCCGTCCCAACTGAGCACAGGCTGCATGGGGGCTTGTCAGAAATGCTGTTTCAGGTTGGAAAAAATACCAGTACCTTTGCTGAATCAGTGATGTTATCCCAGTAGGGAGAGGGAAATTCCAGCTTCCCAACAAGTATCTGATCAAAGAGGTCTTCCTGAAGGTTGTTTTCACTGCAAAACAGCAGTAACAAAAAACACTGTGAGATGGAAGCCAATTTGTCATGGGAATTTTAACTTGATTTGGGGATGGAACAGAAATTGTGTTGATAACTACTAGAAATGAGTAATTTGCAAATTTACACAGTGAGAGCTCTTCTGAACTGTTTGTCAGTTCCTCTGTCAGAAGTGATGACAACAGAAAAGCCAATACACTGAGGTAACTCTTCCACTGGAACAGGGACTGCGTAGTTAGCACACAGGAAAGGGGAACAGGAAAGGGGATTGAAAAGTCAGTCACTTGCCAGCCTAGTTCTAAAGGACCTGCTACAGAAAACATGTGGTGGAGGAAAGAAGTGTAGTGAAATGAGCCTCATCTTTGAAACTATCAAAACAGAAGAATTTTCAAAATCTAAGGAGGACATGTGGAAAACACATGATACATTTAATTTAGTGAGTACTGGCAGGCTGCTGATAAAGAAAGGATAAGCACTTTTGTATCCAAAACCTGGTATCATGAGTATTCAGCGATGAATGGGAATGGGATTTTTGTTTTTCTACTTCTTTCAACTGGCCATAATCAGAGTGAACATCCACTCAAGCTTTTCTGTAAAGAACAATTTAGCTCGAGGCGGGTTGGAAATAAATAGCTATTAACCTCAGTTATGACCTGGTTCTAGTAGCATGATGCGGACATTCTCTGTGCCCTACCCCCAAACTCTAATCAAAGAACACATTTGCTTGTCTATTGTATCTTTCAAAACACATTTTCAGCTTTAAACATGAACTAACAACATGAAGAACCCAAATACTTGAACTAATATTTTTCCATCAATAAATTGTTTATATTGTAATTCTTTGCAAAATATTTTCGTTCAGTCTGATGATTTAGTTAAAACCTAAGTATTTTGTTATAAAAATGAACAAACAGGCCCTGCATTAGTAATTTATATGTTAGGAGGATAATTCCCTAATAAAATGTGCCAATTCCTTCTCATTCTCTGGCAAAAAAAAGAAACCATTTGATTTTCAGTAGACCTCGTACACAGCGTGACACCGAGTACCAAAAATGATGTTTGCGAACCCCACCGCTCGTTTGACACTTCTCAGAAGGACGAACAAGGTAAAAAAGGCAGGATAGGGACATTGTTCCCCTGTCCTGGTTTACCACGGCCCAGCCTTTTCCCCCGCTCTCCGGGAGCTGCCGCGTCCCGACGCCAACGGCAGAGGGCAGCGCGTGCCCGTGGATCGCGGAGCTGGGATACGCACGGAGACAAAAGGAAAAGCGGCTCTGCCCTCACACCCCCCTCATGGCACTAAAGCAGCTGCCCCCCCAGGAAAACAAATGAATAAAATGGATCCCAAAACCTAAAATGAGGGACGAGTGAAAACCGCTTAAAGAAATGAACAAAACCGTGAGGAAAACGTGTCCATCTAATCCACCTTTTTCCCTCCTCCAAGGATGCCTCCTTCAGGCAGAAAGGTCAGACTTGCTCTGAAAGAACTTGATTGGTTTCGGTGGTTTTCCCTTTGCCACTCACCTGCGAAAAGGTGGGAATCCACATAACAGGATGTACGTGATCACACCTGCAGCCCAAATATCCACCTTTAGGCCATATCTGAGAAAACAAGGCTGTGTTACTTGTGCTGAATTAACAAAAATCAGTGACTCTGACAGGACTATGTGAGAATCCGTGCTGAGTTACCTGCTGCTGATGTGGTAATGTATTTTGTACCTGAGCATCTTTTTCTTCACACCTTTACAGTCTTTAGGAAACCATGATGCTATGATTTTTCTTTTTTTTTTTTTTTTTTTTTT